>JBBPBX010003913.1:60847-79611 GCA_038048925.1 Garcialebias charrua | reverse complement strand
ATTTTATGAAATCTCATACAGATTTGTACGACCACTAGACTGTTTTGCACAATATTTTCATCCCTAGCTTCAAGGTCAAGGTCACAAATCAAGGTCAAACGTTATACAAGGTTTTAACTTGTCCCACTTGTAACTTTTGGTCCACTCAAGACAATTTTATGAAATCTCATACAGATTTGTGCCACCACTACACTGCATGTTGCATACTATTTCATCTCCAGCTTCAAGGTCAAGGTCACAAATCAAGGTCAAACATTATACAAGGTCTTAACTTGTCCCACTTATAACTTCTGGTCTACTCAAGACAATATTATGAAACCTCATATAGATTGGTACCACTACAACAGTGCATGTTGGATAATATTTTCATCCCCAGCTTCAAGGTCAAGTTCACAAATCAAGGTCAAACATTATATAACTTCTGGTCCACTCAAGACAATTTTATGAAATCTCATACAGATTTGTGCCACTACTACACTGCATGTTGCATGATATTTTCATCTCCAGCTTCAAGGTCAAGGTCACAAATCAAGGTCAAACGTTATACAAGGTCTTAACTTGTCCCACTTATCACTTCTGGTCTACTCAAGACAATACTATGAAACCTCATATAGATTTGTACCACTACAACACTGCATGGTGCGTAATATTTTCATCCCCAGCTTCAAGGTCAAAGTCGCAAATCAAGGTAAAAGTTAACCCAGATTTTTTACTTGTGCCACACATAACTGCTGATCTGATCACGATAATGTAACGAAACTTGATTCACATTTTCATCATCGATAGTCAAAGTATCACATACACTTTTCATCAACCCACATCTAAGGTCAAGGTCACAAATAAAGGTCAAATCTTTATCTTGAGATTAACTTCTTATCCTCTAGAGATAATTTAATGAAACATTATGCAAACTTTTACTACCACCATACAGTGTCTTGCATACATGTTTCATCACACAGTTCTAACGTGAAGGTCACAAATCAAGGTCAAAATATATATATGATATTTACTTGTTCTGCCCATAACTTCTGATCCACTCAAGATAATTTTAGGAAACTTACATACACACGCAACGTCACTAGACAGAGTCACGTACACTTTTCATCACCCTAGCTCCAAGGTCGAAATAAATAAAAATAAAGGTCACATTTTAAACCAGGTCTTTACTAGTACATTCATAACTATTCAAGATAATTTAATGAAACTTCATACGTATATAGCAATTGTGTCCTGTATTCTCTTATCAAGCCACATACAACTTTCTCACCCCAGCTCTGAGTTCAAGGTCACAAATCAAGGTCAAATGCTATACAAGGTCTTTACTTGTCTGGACCATTGCTATAGATTGCTGTCTTGCCATTTACCAGTTTGTCGACAGGCGTATAATATGCTGAATGCAGTACAGGTAGTCCTCGACTTACGAACGAGTTCCGTTCCTACGGCCAATCGTAAGTCGAAAATTGCCGTAAGTCGGAAACACACGAGCCGCCACTTATACACGTACATGTACGGTACAAAACAGTTACAAAGTTACCAAACACTTTGCCTATCTTAACACAGTACCCTACATAATTATCAAAAAACACATACAATACATTTGGTACAAAAATAAATACAGTAGTTAATTTCTTACTTTGAGCTGGTCAAGCCTGTCTCCGTCTGTTAGCATGTTAGCTTATTGCAAGTCCGAGCTCTGCAGCTTCGTGCTGCTTCACGCGGTCCAAACTGTTTACAGGAAGGACTGTTAGCATGTTAGCTCCGTATACATTTGGAGCCATAATGAAGGGAAAAAGAGTTAATAACTTACTGGGAGCCGTTTCTCTGCTGTGTCCATCCAAAAAGCTGCGCCACGTTAGCATGTTAGCCCCTCCAATAGCTGTGTCCGTTAGCATGTTAGCCCCTCCAAATGGCTGTCGCAGCTGTTTCTCCGTGTTTTAGCATGTTAGCTCGGTGTCCATCCAACACTTGAGGCTGCCAGGCGGACATCGAGGCGAGCTCCCAGCCACAGCAGGCCTCTCCGCCGCCCGTCGGCTCCGTGTCCCCTGTGGGTCCGGCGTTAGCATGTTAGCTCGGTGTCCATCCAACATCTGAGGTAGCCAGGCGGACATCGAGGCGAGCTCCCGGCCGCAACAGTCCTCTCCGCCGCCCGTCGGCTCCGTGTCCCCGGTGGGTCCGGCGTTAGCATGTTAGCCCCTCCAATAGCTGCGCCCGTTAGCATGTTAGCCCCTCCTAAAAGGCTGCCGCAGCTGTTTTTCCGTGTTCTAGCATGTTAGCTCGGTGCGGCGGAGTGACCGGCGGCTGCTGCTCCGGGCCTGAGACGTCCACAGAGTTCACAGAGCGTTTCCAGCACATTTATCCGTATGACGCAAACTCTGATCAGACACACGGTCCATCCAAAGCCGTCTGTCGAGGCCGGAGCTCACCGAAGCTGGCGAGCACTGCCGAAAACTGGAGGAAACTGTCGGAAACTGCCGGAAACTGCATAAATCGGCTTAATAATAATAATAATAATAATACTTTATTCATAAAGCCATTTAAAACAACCACAGCTGCAACAAAGTGCTGTACACATGAAATCAAGAACATTTAAAATAAAAATATATATATTTTTTTATTAATAAGATGCGTTCGTAACACCGAATCGCCGTAAGTCGAGGACTACCTGTACTGTGCTTGTCATTAATTACCGTGCACTCGGATTCACATCTGTGGGTAAATGTTGTGGAAGACATCCTTCACACCCTTTCATAATAAAACGCACATCGCACAGTGTGAAGAACGCTCTGCGGATGAGGGAGTCAGTGGAGCATGAGCACGGCAGATGTTTGTTCACAAAGTGCAACGCTTCCCACCGCAGAGAGCCGAGGGTCAGAGCGGGTTGTTGGTAGCATCCTGCTAACTGTTGGCTTTAGGCCACTAGAGAAAGACAGAAGAAGTGATTGGTTGAGTGACTACAGCGCAATTGACAGCTGCATGTTAGGAAGCAGCGGCTGTTCCTGAAATGTCCACCGGGGGGGGGCTATTTCTCCAAAATGAAAAAAAAATCACTAATTCAAATATGTTTTTTTGTCAAAAGCAGATTAATACAAGGTCAACAGAACAATTAAATCCTCAGGATGAGAAGAACCAATGTGACTCACTAAAACAACAAAGAACAAACAAAAATATATATAAATAAATAAATTATATATAAATTATAGAAAGGAAAATAAGTAAGATTAAAACATTAAAAAAAACACCAGTCGCCACTTTTAGACTAAACAGTCAGCTGAAGGCTTTTATCACAAACAACCATCTAAAATTTGAGAGGCATATCCGTCAGAAATGCAAATAGACATTAGATAAAGGACTTTCAATTATTTAAAACTTACCTGAACAAGCCTGTTTGTCACTGCACAGCTCATTTTCCAGAAATTATTATTTTTTAAAATAAATAAATAACGACCGGAAGCACGCGCGATCGGTAGGTCGTGGGTACAGCCTCACGTTGGATGTGTCGGGTGCTGAAATCTGCGCCCAGCATCTTTCCATTGTTTTGCAACGTTGTGGAATAACTGCGCATGCACCATTTATAACGAGAGTCAATGGTTAAGATCCATGCGCCCACAGGACAGGAAATACATCACCAATCAGAAAACGTTTTTTGAAACAAACAGTATAACTGATCTTTACTCATAAAATATTTTTTCAAATGTAATTCCATTTTTTCAAATGTAATTTCATTTTTTCAAATGTACAAATTAATTCTGTGTTTTTTTTTCAAACTTAATTCCATTTTTCTAATGTAATTCAGTTTTTTCAAAATGTAATTTGTTTTTCAAATGTAATTCCTTTTTTTTTCTCAAATGTAATACAGTTTTTTCAAATGTAATTCCTTTTTTTTTCAAATGTAATTCCATTTTCCCAAAAGTAATTCCATTTTACCGACTTTGGGACAAGGACTGGAGGCTAGACTGGGGAGGAGCGAGCTCACACTGTTGACAAAGCCGTTTGGAAAATGGTTGAAAAGAAATGATATTAGATGCAAGGCCAAAGTAGATGAGCCTGAAGGAGAGCGCAGACAGGACAGAATGCTTATTATCAAAAAATAATAGTTGGTTTGGTGTGACATGTAGCTAAACCGACTGAAGAAGAGCCTACAAGCTAAGAGTGGAAACAATATGCCCAAGTGTTTGAAGAGGTTTTGATTGTGGAACTGTCGGCGGCGGGTGGGATTCTGCTCCAATTCCAATGCACCTGTCTCCACTTCTGTAATTAAGCACGCTCGATCCCAATCACTAAACCTTTGTCGGCTTCAACCAGATTCAGAGTCGTAAAAAAAAAACTTGAAAACATTTTTTAAAAGGCTCTTTGTGATGAATTCCACGGATCGTTTCTTCTTAAATGGAGCTTTCCATATGAATGTGTTGATCACTTCTTTTCTGTGCCACTGAATTGTTTGGGACCCTGCTTCATCTATTTATGTTTTTTTATATTTCCTGTAAATGTATCATTTAAAGAGCTACCAAGAATTATTATTTTTTACCCAGTTACGTTTTAAAAATATAGAAACGTTGGCCTTTTCTTTCTGCTTTTACTTGACGTTACCAGGTTTACTAGCTAGATCACGTGTCCTGAACAACAGCTACAGCTAAAACTGTGGTTATCAACTGGTGGCCCATGGGCCACTTGGACTTTGTTGGCTTTTACAGCCAGTATGGATTCACAACCACAATCTGACCACTACCACTACCATTTTATCTCCTTCAGTACCTCTTTCCTGCGGGGCTCCACAGGGCTTGATTCTTGGACTCCTTCTGTTTTCACTGTACTGTATCTGCTCCCTTTGGGATGTATTCTGAGGAAACATGGTCTTTCTTTTCACCGCTGACTGTCAGATTTATCTGCCCTTATAACCCAACAGTTCTTGCTCCATTTAAACTCTGTTAAAATGTCTTGAAGTCATCCAGGAATGGATGACTTCAAGACAGTTTTTTGTTGTTGTAACGAACATAAAACTGAAGTCTGTGTTTAGCCCTAGCTCTACCGCTGTGTCTGTTCCTGTTAACTTTGACTCTTTTGAGACATATCTTAAGCAGTCTGTTACAAATCTTGAGATGGTTTTAGAGACTGATTTTATGTTTAATAAACAGATTAACTGTTCTGCATAAAATCTTTTTACAGTTAAAGCAGATAGATAAGCTTAAGTCAGTGTTGACCAGATCTGACCTTGAAAAACTAGTCCATGCCTTCATTATAACCCGACTGGACTAAGCTCGGAGGAGATCGGGCTTTTTCACTTGCAGAACCTAAACTCTGGAACAATCTGCCCCAACATTAGACAGGATGCTTCACTTCCTGTTACCGCCAATTGGTTTTTATTGTTAAGTACTTTAAATAAATTTGAGGTTATTTTCAATTCAATAAAATTTTACATTTTAGCATAAAATGCAGCAATATGAATTAATTTAATGATGCACGGGTGTTTAAATTAGATTATAAACATTTTGTTATGCCTGTATTTTTGTAACATTATTACAGAAGGGTATTGCTGTCATCCATGAAATAATATTTTTTGAGCTTATGTAGTAAAAACGTGATATGTATGTAATAAAAATGTGATACGTATGTAGTAATAATGTGATATTATGTAGTAAAAATGTGATATTATGTAATAAAAACTGATACGTGTGTAGTAATAACGTGATATTATGTAGTAAAAATGTGATATTATGTAGTAAAAACGTAATACGTATGTAGTAAAAACGTGATACGTATGTAGTAATAACGTGATGTTATGTAGTAAAAACTGACATTTATAGTCGTCTGCACTGGCAAATGAAATGTTTACACTTCTGGTTAAAGGACTGTACTTATATAGCACCTTTCTGTCCAGGGCTTAATTTGAGCCGGATCCATCCAGAACAGGATCCATGACCTCTCTTATTTTGACAGGGTGTGTTCTGGTAACTGTTTGCCAGTAACTCTCAGGCTTAAGAAAGTTATGACAAATATGACTGCCTTGAATGAATAAAACCTATATTGTATATGTAAACTGAAAATAATTACGTAAACACTCATTTTAAACACAACAGCCACTTACGAGCTTCTTAATATCACGTCAGAGCTGCCCCTTCAAGTAGCATTTCTGCTTCTACAGTCAAAAAAACTCTCTGCCACTAAAAGAGTGGTGAGGTGAGTGCCGAACTAACCAGGCAGCCGTACACTGGCAGGAGGTCGTAGGCAGCTGCCGGCAGGCGCCTGGAGGTTTCATATGTGGAGCCGAACAACAACGAGCGGGGACAGAGTCGGCTCAGAACCGTCAAGTTCTGTCAAGTAAGGGGGGCAGGATTCTTGACAGAAGCAAAGTGTTTACAGATGTAGGTAAAAGAAGTTTAACAACCCGTTAAAACACACCAGAATGCAGGAAATCACATCTACTGTATTCACTTTACACATTCTTCTGACCAGTGTCTGCACTGGGGCTGAGCCTCTGGTTGAACCTGTAACAGTCAGAGGTTTTACAAATGAGCCGTCGTTATTGTACAGTGTAAACATTTCAGTCTCACACTATTCAACTTAACAGTTAGTCACTTTGGTGGCGCTATTTACAAATACCAAGATAAACTTCCTAATTTCATTTGAGTTATAATCTTTTTTTATTTTTATTTTATTTCTCCCCTACATTTATTTGTTTGTTTGTTTTTAATCATTCAGTTTGTTTTTAATCCTGGTCATTAAAGGACAACACCCACCGTGACAGTAACAATTCACCATATTGGAGAATTACTGTAGTATTTTATGAATTTTATTTTCATTTTTGCATTTGGGCCAGGCGAGGGTTAAAAAAAAAAAAAAAAAAAAACACTCCCGAATGAATCCGGAAACCTGGCCGAAGAGTCCCGAAGGGTCATGCCTTTTGTTACATTGATCTCCACCCAGAAAGCAAGGCAGAAGGTAGGAGTGAGTTTCCATGGAGGTTTATGAGAGTGAGAGTAAAACTGCATATTTCCTGGTGCATTTTTGTGTACAACTGGACCAGTGGTCTGCTTTTATTTTTTATTTATTTTATAGACCTTTTTAATAAGATATAACACCGCTGCGACTGTTGCTGGCTGCTCTCCTCTCCTCTGCCCAGAGAGGAGCGAGCCGCGCGGCTTCTCCCTGGCTCCCCGTTCCGCTGCGTCAGCTTTGAAGTTCGTGCCGGGGCTCGGTTCTGTCCCAGCCTTGTTGCTGGAGCACGGGGAAGCACGGAGAGCATGGGGAAGCCCGCGCGCCTTGAGCTCCGCGCTGCGGCTGCCTTTCTACTCCCGACCTGTCTGGTCAGGGGAGAGAATAAAAAGGCGATGCGGAAATGAATGAATTTGTCGCGATCAAGCGAATTAAACTAGTATGTCTACGTGGATGCTGCTCAGAATATGACAGACATCAGTGAGCGACCGCTTCTCTTTTTTTTTTCCTCTCTTAGAGCAGCGGTCATGGAAGTTGATGAAGGCTTATTAAAGGGGACCACACATGCAAAATTCACTTTTTAATGTTTTTTTACTAAACTTTGGGTATTTACTTCATAAAAAAACAGTCCTTGTGCCAAAAAAATGCACCCAGTGGTTTATTTACTCTAAGTAGATTTATTTTACTGTGATGAAAACGGTTCGTTTTTGAAATAAAATGGAAGTCAATCGCGCCTGTGACGTCACAGGCGCGAGGACAACCCACCTCAAACCTGAGTCCAGCCCCTCACCTGGTTAGGCTCAACCCACTTCTGTATTAAACACATGACTGTTGTTTTTCATGATTTCATCTCATCTTTTGTTTATATGTTATTAATTTCATGTGTACAGCACTTTGTTGCAGCTGTGGTTTTTTAAATGGCTTTATAAATAAAGTATAATTGTTATTTTTATGTTTTTTAGTTCAATTTTTAGTGTATTTGCGATCTCTCCCAACGCGCCGCCGGCAAAAATTAAACGAGCATACCCCCGGCGTAGAGACCGGTTGCGACGGGACCCTCTTCTGGCGCCATGGAGCGGAGCTTCAACTGTACAGCCTTGCTGCAGCCTCGCAGCAGCCTCGCAGCAGTGAGGACCTTCCCCTTACGGATTAATTTACGGGAGACACTTGGTGAACTTTGTGTTGTCTTGACTGGAACAGCGATAACGCCCAAAGTCTCCGAGCGGAGCTGGCGAAAACCGGAAGTGGAACAAGCTAACATTAGCTTCGGATTCGGGTGGTCTAATGCTAAAAGGAGCAGCAAACTGCGGCGCGCTCAGACGGGTTTCGGTAAGTTATCTTAAGCTAGCACTAACAGTAAGTCAAATGAGTAATAAAAAAAGAGCTAATTTTAAAACAACAACACATTACAGATACTGGCTGTTACAGGGCGTAAACAGATCTTTGAAGGGCGTGGACTTCAGAACTTCTATCAGAAACCGGTCGTTCAAAACGAAAGTTAAAACTGGCAGAATTAAAAAGGGTATAATTGATTATCTAAGAATTATTTTGTGCATTAAATTGAAGGAATAGGGTCTAGATAGCACACAGAAATAACATAAAAATTAAAAAAATGCATCTGAGGTCCCCTTTAAAACTCCGCCTGTAACTCCAAGGCGGAATCTTTAGTGATGTGAATGCCCATATTTGGAGAGGGGCAGATCTTCCCGGAGCTTCTGCTAAAATCTGCTATAAATCATGAAATAACACATTTTGCATTATTTCTCTACAATATAAATAAACGCTCCTGTATTATTTTTAAATAAACTAATAAATATTAATGGCGATGCAATTTGAAAACATGGTGGGTCATGGACTTTAAACAATACTGTAACCACGTTGTTTCTAATGTCACCACTTGGTGGCGATGTATACCTATGTTTAAAATGAAGAGCAGCAGGGTGTCCTGTGTTTCTGTCCAAATATAAATGAAAACACTAAAAGCTTTTTATTGAGTTTGTGAAGGTAAATAAAAAAGATTAAACAGTTTGATTATTTCAAATGTTACAAAACAAGTATTTATGATTTTATATTGGGGCAGCACGGTGGCTCGGCTCAGCTTGGTAGAGCTACCACCTCTCAGAGAGAAGGTTGCCAGTTCAAATCCTGGTTCGAGACCTTTCTGGGTGGAGTTTGCATGTTCTCTCTGTGCATGCGTGGGTTTTCTCCTGGTACTCCAGTTTCCTCCCACAGACCAACAACATGCATGTTAGACTGATTGGTGACTCTAAATTATCTCTAGGTGTGAGTGAGAGAGTGAATGCTTGTTTGTCTCGTTTGTCTCTATGTGTCCCTGTGATGGACTGGAGACCTGTCCAGGGTGTCCCCCACCCCTCGCACTGTGATTGCTGGACATGGGCACCAGTGACCCCTGCGACCCAAAAAAGAAGAAGCGAGTAAATATAATGGATGGATATTTTGTTGTGATCATCTTCTACATCAATAATTAATAAAAAGGTTGATGTTGATGAGTTAGTTTGATCCCAGACCTGCAGCTTCTGGATTGATTGACAGGTGGCGTAGAGGATCCAGCTCAAGTCTCACTGGCCTGTTTTAAGACCGCCATCTTTTATTCTATTTTTATTCCAAATTCATTCAATATTTCTGTGAATCTAAGGTTTGAGAAATGTTTTCGTACAAACTCCTAATGATGGTTTCTTTATTTTTCAGGGGTGCTTGAGCACCCCCCAAAATGGTAAATGGACTATACTTATATAACACCTTTCTATCTTATGTAGACACAAAGTTCTTTACAACACAATCTGTGTCTTCATTTACCCAGTCAAAAAGCACTCTACTAGATCTGTACAAAGTTAATTGAACAAATCATTCTACAGAGACTAATCAGAGCTTTATCACATTCATACACTGATGGGACACACATCAGAGGCAGTGAGGGGTTCAGACAGAGTCTTGCCCAGGGGCACTTGGGCATGTGACTGCTGGTGGATTCGAACCCCCATCTCTTGCATTGGAGGACGACTGCTCTAACCACTCAGCCACAGCCACCTCAAAAAGAGACTAACATCTGGACTCTTACGTCCATGGTTGTGTGGACTGCAGCGGCACCGTGTGTCTTCCTGTCTGACCTCGTGTTGCCTGCATCATGTGCTGTTCTTACAGGAAGTACTGAGCAGTGACATCATCATCTTGACCATCACACGCTGCATCGCCATTCTTTACATTTATTTCCAGTTCCAGAGCCTGAGACAGCTGGGCTCCAAATATATACTGGGTGAGTCCGTTTGGGTCAGGATGTTCTCACTAAGACGTGTTGAAGTTCTGGTTCTGGACCAGAGTAACTGAAAAGAGTTTTCTGTTTGTAGGCATCGCTGGGCTGTTCACCATTTTCTCCAGCTTTGTGTTCAGCACAGTGGTCATTCACTTTTTTGACAAAGAGTTAACGGGCCTGAAGTAAGGACATACACTTTTATAAAACGTACTTTTAGCTATACTCGTACTGCGTTATTAGAGAAGATCCAGCCGAATCCTTTCTGATGTGAGCGTTAACACGTGCGCTTGTCTTCCAGTGAAGCGTTGCCTTTTTTCCTGCTTCTCATGGATCTGTCCAAAGCGTGTGCACTTGCCAAGTTCGCCTTGAGCTCCAACTCTCAGGTATGTTTAAGCAGGTGAAACAAAAGGTGCTGTGAACTCCTCTAAGTGTAGCTCTTCCAGGATGAAGTGAGGGAGAACATCGCTTCAGGCATGGCAGTTCTGGGACCAGCCTTCACTCTGGACGCTCTAGTGGAGTGCTTGGTGATCGGTGTGGGAACCATGTCAGGTGAGTAATCTTTAAAAATGACTTCTGCATCGCATCACAGCTGCTCCAGCTGATTTATAACGGGAACAAATCAGCCGATGCTCAGACGCTACAGTTCAAAGTTCAAGTGCAGAAAACTGGGAGCTGTTTTATTCCACTGTTTCTGTTGAAGCCAGTGAATCACAAGTTACTTCTATTACTGTATTTTTCAGCCTATAAGTCAGTTTTTTTTTACACAATTTGCATGCCCTGTGACTTTTACACCGAAGAGACTTATTTATGGATTTTTTCCCCATATTTATAAACCAAATTTTTGGCTGAGATGTGATGTTTTCATTCATTCTAACTGGAAATATTGAACACTACAATTTTCAGCTGCTAGATGGCACCAGAGGTGTATGGCATGCCGTTGTGTCATGTAATAGGTAAAAGTGGCTATTAATGACATAATCAGCTTGCCATAGTCTGACACCTTTGTCTGGCTCCGGGATCATACTTGGAGCAGCCATCAAATCAGCTTCATTTCTCTGCACCGCCCCGGTGAAATGTAGCTAATTTGACCATTGAAGTGCATTTATTAAGTAAATGTTCATCTGAGACACACGTTTACTGTAATGTTGAGCAAACAAACAATTGTTTTTAAATGTTAATCTTGTTGGAGATTTAACCTCCTGAGACCCTGCGTCCTCATATGAGGACATAGAATTTTTGAGAACTGCTTATAGAAAGCTGAAGTTCTGTTTTTAAAGTAAGTGCGATCTTCTGACCCCAATTTGCAAAGAAAAATATAAAATGCAAAAATAAACCTACTGTCCTCATATGAGGACATCTTTGTTTTTCTAAAGTCACTTCCTGTACCATGACATAGTTTAGTTATTTAACTTATTAGTTCGTACTAACTCCATTTAAGTGTCCTTGGGTGTCCTGAAAGGCGCTTTTAAATAAAATGCTGATTATTGGGGGCTGCCAAATGCATTGTAAATGCATTAAGCAGCAACCTATTGTTCTCCACCCAATAAGGGTTTCTTTATTTATTATTTATTATTCATCCATCAACATTAATGCGGCTCGTACCGTAACGTGCACCCCCACATAAGTTATATCAAAACGACCGGCCCGACTCCGAGATGTGTGCTATTACTTTTCTAAGCAATCGGAGTTACCATCGCGAAATATTTTGCTAACAAAAATCGTAAATTTCCCATAGGAAATGAATGGGACTTAACTTTTCAGAGAAACTGAGTTACATAGGGCGCCATTTTGGTTCAATATACAAGGCAATATACAAGGCAGGTTCAATACACAAGCTAGTTAGGTGAGTCGGCCATTTTGAATAGAACTAGCTAATTAGGTGAGTCGGCCATTTTGAATCAACCAAGCTCATTAGGTGAGGCGGCCATTTTGAATCAGGGCGCCATCTTGGTTCAATATACAAGGCAATATACAAGGTAGGTTCAATACACAAGCTAATTAGATGAGGCGGCCATTTTGGATGAAATTAGATAATTAGTTGAGGTGGCCATTTTGAATCAACCAAGCTCATTAGGTGAGGCGGCCATTTTGAATCAGGGCGCCATCTTGGTTCAATATACAAGGCAATATACAGGGCAGGTTCAATACACAAGCTACTTAGGTGAGACGGCCATTTTGAATCAAACTAGCTAATTAGATGAGTCGGCCATTTTGAATCAAAGTAGCTAATTAGGTGAGGCGGCCATTTTGAATCAACCAAGCTCATTAGGTGAGGCGGCCATTTTGAATCAGGGCACCATCTTGGTTCAATATACAAGGCAATATACAAGGTAGGTTCAATACACAAGCTAGTTAGGTGAGGCGGCCATTTTGGATCAAACCAGCTCATTAGGAGAGGCGGCCATTTTGGATCAACCAAGCTCATTAGGTAAGGCGGCCATTTTGAATCAGGACGCCATCTTGGTTCAATATACAACGCAATATACAAGTCAGGTTCAATACACAAGCTAGTTAGGTGAGGCGACCATTTTGGATCAAACCAGCTCATTAGGAGAGGCGGCCATTTTGGATCAACCAAGCTCATTAGGTGAGGCGGCCATTTTGAATCAGGGCGCCATCTTGGTTCAATATACAAGGCAATATACAAGGTAGGTTCAATACACAAGCTAGTTAGGTGAGACGGCCATTTTGGATCAAACAAGCTCATTAGGTAAGGCGGCCATTTTGAATCAACCAAGCTCATTAGGTGAGGCGGCCATTTTGAATCAGGGCGCCATCTTTGTTCGATATACAAGGCAATATACAAGGCAGGTTCAATACACAAGCTCATTAGGTGAGTCGGCCATTTTGAATCTAACTAGCTAATTAGATGAGTCAGCCATTTTGAACCAAACTAGCTAGTTAGGTGAGTCGGCCATTTTGAATCAAACAAGAGAATTAGGTGAGTCTGCCATTTTGAATCAAACTAGCTAATTAGGTGAGTCTACCATTTTGAATCAAACTAGCTAATTAGGTGAGACGGCCATTTTGAATCAAACTAGCTAATTAGGTGAGTCGGCCATTTTGAATCAAACAAGATAATTAGGTGAGTCGGCCATTTTGAATCAAACTAGCTAATTAGGTGAGTCTACCATTTTGAATCAAACTAGCTAATTAGGTGAGACGGCCATTTTGAATCAAACTAACTAATTAGGTGAGTCGGCCATTTTGAATCAAACAACATAATTAAGTGAGTCGGCCATTTTGAATCAAACTAGCTACTTAGTTGTGTCGGCCAATATATAAGGCAGGTTCAATACACAAGCTCATTAGGTGAGTTGGCCATTTTGAATCAAACTAGCTAATTAGGTGACTCGGCCATTTTGAATCAAACTAGCTAATTAGGTGAGTCGGCCATTTTGAATCAAACTAGCTAATTAGGTGAGTCGGTCATTTTGAATCAAACTAGCTAATTAGGTGAGTCGGTCATTTTGAATCAAACTAGCTAATTAGGTGAGTCGGCCATTTTGAATCAAACTAGCTAATTAGGTGAGTCGGCCATTTTGAATCAAACTAGCTAATTAGGTGAGTCGGCCATTTTGAATCAAACTAGCTAATTAGGTGAGTCGGCCATTTTGAATCAAACTAGCTAATTAGGTGAGTCGGCCATTTTGAATCAAACTAGCTAATTAGGTGAGTCGGCCATTTTGAATCAAACTAGCTAATTAGGTGAGTCGGCCATTTTGAATCAAACTAGCTAATTAGGTGAGTCTGCCATTTTGAATCAAACTAGCTAATTTGGTGAGTCAGCCATTTTGAATCGAACTAGCTAATTAAGTGAGTCGGCCATTTTGAATCAAACTACTTAATTAGGTGAGTCGGCCATTTTGAATCAATCCAGCTAATTAGGTGAGTCGGCCATTTTGAATCAAACCAGCTAATTAGGTGAGTCGGCCATTTTGAATCAAACCAGCTAATTAGGTGAGTCGGCCATTTTGAATCAAACCAGCTAATTAGGTGAGTCGGCCATTTTGAATCAAACCAGCTAATTAGGTGAGTCGGCCATTTTGAATCAAACCAGCTAATTAGGTGAGTCGGCCATTTTGAATCAAACTAGCTAATTAGGTGAGTCGGCCATTTTGAATCAAACCAGCTAATTAGGTGAGTCGGCCATTTTGAATCAAACCAACTAATTAGGTGAGTCGGCCATTTTGAATCAAACTAGTTAATTAGGTAAGTCGGCCATTTTGAATCAAACAATCTACTTAGGTGAGTCGGCCATTTTGAATCAAACCAGCTAATTAAGTGAGTCGGCCATTTTGAATCAAACCAACTAATTAGGTGAGTCGGCCATTTTGAATCAAACCAGCTAATTAGGTGAGTCGGCCATTTTGAATCAAACCAGGTAATTAGGTGAGTCGGCCATTTTGAATCAAACCAACTAATTAGGTGAGTTGGCCATTTTGAATCAAACTAGTTAATTAGGTAAGTCGGCCATTTTGAATCAAACAAGCAAATTAGGTGAAGCGGCCATTTGAACAAGCAAATTAGGTGAAGCGGCCATTTTGATGGAGATATGGAACTTATATATGGCAAATGGGTAGCTGACAATGATCCCTAATAAATTTCAATTGAAAATCTAATTTCCAAGATGGCCGACAACGCAAAAAAGTCAAAATACTGTAAAATGGTCAATTTTAGTGATACTGAGTTGAAACTTGGTATGGTGATAGCTGACAATGTTTCCTATCATATTCCATATCAAAATCAAAAATCCAAGATGGCCGCCATAGCTACTTTCAAATGGCTATAACTCGGCCATCTTTATACATAGAGAGCTGAAATTTGGTGAGGGTGTAGCTGAAGACATCCTCTATCACGTACGGAAACCAAAAATAAAAATCCAAGATGGCCGCCATAGCTACATTCAAATGGCTTTAACTCGACCATCTTTATACATAGAGAGCTGAAATTTGGTGAGATTGTAGCTGAAGACATCCTCTATCAATTACCAAAACCAAAAATAAAAATCCAAGATGGCCGCCATAGCTAAGAAGAAAAAATGTCATAACTCGGCCATCTTTATACATAGAGAGCTGAAATTTGGTGATGTTGTAGCTGACGACATTCTCTATCACGTACAAAAAACAAAAATAAAAATCCAAGATGGCCGCCATAGCTAAATGACAAAAAATGCCATAACTCGGCCATTTTTAGAGCTATTGAGACAAAACTTGGGCAACTTAGTAGCTGAGAATGAGCTCTAATAAACCCTGATTAAAAATTAAAAAATCCAAGATGGCCGCCTTATCTAAAAGATAAAAAACACCATAATTCGGCCATTTTTAATGCTATTTAGCTGAAATTTGGTGTAATGTTAGCTGAAAGTGAACCCAAACACCTTTTACTATCATTTCAAGACTTTAATTTAGCTCTGTGATGTATGCTATGAACATTTGGAGCCATTTGTATTCAGGATGGTTGCTAGCGGGAAGTAGCCTGGCAGCCCCCTTCGAAGTTTCTCCAGGAACTTTCTAGTTATTATTATTATTATTATGTACCGTGGAGAAAGATAAACACCAAACCAAAGCTGGTGTCATGATGAGTTAAACACCTGTGCTGCAGCTGGCAGTGAACTCACCATGAAGGATGCTGGTCATGCTGCCCTGCTCATTTGGACAGAGCAGCCTTGAATGAACCAAGTTCTTCTTGTTTTTCACACAATGTTAAATTGACAAGAGATGGTGCCACTTTTATGAACTAAGAAGAAATAAATAAGTTTAAATCTAATAAGTTAACAGTCATTTGTGTCTCCTGTTGTTGTATTGTATGTTGCATGTTTCAGGTGTGTGTGTGTGTGTGTGGTCTGGCTGCTGCAGGTGGTCTGATTCTTATTATACACTCATCAAAAGACAGATGTATTCTGGTGTAGCCTCGGCCAGTTTTCGATCATACGTACGCAGGTCCTTGTTCGGGCCTGAAGTTCTGATCCGCCCAGGATGATTTAACAAAACGACTCATGCATTGCCACTGTTGTATAGTAGTTTATAGGCGGGCATGTAATGTGCTGTAGAGTTGCATTTGAACACAAAAAATCTGACCCGACACGGCCCCAGTCCGTAGCCATCATTTCCGAACTCCACCCAACCCAACGGATTAACAGTCCGAACCCGAACCCCCCCAACATTTTTAATGAAGCTTTGACTGCTTATATAGTTATTAACAGTTGGCGGACGCGTGTGGCTAATTAAAAGGGACAGGAGATTGGCGCTGAGGGGGTGTTTGACCTTTCATGGCCGTCAAAGCGCATTAAATCCCTGTTTCTGCCTGCATTCTGCATTATTCAGACATGGACCCTGCTCTGACATGTTGGATGTTTTGGGATCTCACCTGTTTGAGTCGTCGGCCGCACGCGTCTGCTGAGTTTAGCTGAATCTTTTTAAAATTACACCACCACCTTCTAAAGGAAAGAGCAAAGATGTCTCATTTGTTTAAATATCTTTCTTTAACTGAACTTTTTTAGTTTTTGTTTTTACCTTTTTCAAGGCCGGTCAGCGCGCGGTCAAATGGCTGCGTGTGGCATGTGATTGTATGGCAAGCCATGTTGTCATATACAGTAATTGGATTGTCAGCCGCGTGCATCCGCTGATGCAATCAAAAGCCTGACACTGTGTTGTAATGCTCTTCTTGCAGTTTTTGTAGATCTGTGTTGTGTGACAGCAGAGTTGTTACGTTCCAGGTGTTCGGCAGCTGGAGATCATGTGCGGCTTTGGATGCATGTCAGTTTTAGCCAACTACTTTGTGTTCATGACATTCTTCCCTGCGTGCGTGTCTTTGGTGCTGGAGGTAAGGAGGCGATGTCACTGTTGCATTTTAATTTGGTTTCATTGCATTTATTGAATGTGTTGTTCTTGCTGCAGTTGTCCCGTGAGAGTCAAGAGGGCCATCCTATCTGGCAGCTGAGCAACTTCTCCAGAGTGATGGAGGAGGAGGACAACAAGCCCAACCCTGTAACACAGAGAGTTAAAGTCATCATGGTAACACTTGCAATCGTTTCATTGTTCCTTCCTGTCTGGAGAGTGAACTTTTTGAACCTAAGTGTTGCGTCTTTGTTGTTTTTGTACAGTCTCTGGGCCTGGTGATGGTTCACGCCCTCAGCCGCTGGACATCCAAACCCTTGAGCACAAACACCACTGAAACCGACCTCCAGATCAGTGAGAGCCTGAGCCACCTCTCCCCGAAACGCATTGAGCCTGTGATGCCGCTGTGGCACTTCTACCTCAGCAGGTGATTTACTCTTTGATCAGTGATGAAGAACACACACAACCCTGATCTCACAGCTCTGTCTGTAGGGGAGAAACACAGAAGAAGTCCTCTTTACTCAAAGACCGTCCTCATTGTCTTTAATCTGGGACAAATGTCTTTTTATGTCTGCCGGTAGAAGTCTCTTCTGCCATCTGATACAATCACTTCTTTCATCAAACATCCATCCATCCATCCATCCATCATCTTCCTCTTGTTCTGGACTCAGGTCTCGGGGCAGCATCTTGAGCAGGGAGGTCCAGACATCTCTCGCCCCAGCCTCCTCTTCCAGCTCTTCTGGGAGGACTCCAAGGAGTTCCCAGGACAACTGAGGGACTATGTCTCTCTGAGAGACATAGTCCCTCAGTTGTCCAGGGTCTTCCCTGGGGTCTCTTCCCAGTTGAATAGGCCTGAAGCACCTCCCTAAGGAGGCGTCCGGGGAGCATCCTTACCAGATGAACCACCTCCACTGGTTCCTCTCGATGTGGAGGAGCAGTGGTTCTACTCTGAGTCTCTCCTGATAACTGAACTTCTCACTCTGTCTCTAAGGAGAGTCCAGCTGCATAGGAAACTCATTTCAACCTCCTGGATCCATGACCTCATTGTTTCTGTCTCTACTCAGAGTTCATGACCAGAGGTGAGGGGAGGAACATAGACCGACCAGTGAACAGAGTCTTGTCTCACAGGTCAGCTCCCTCTTCACCACAATGGACCGGCACAGAGTCTACAATACAGCAGACGCTGCACCAATCCGTCTGTCAGTCTCACTCTCCATTCTTCCCTCACTCGTGAACAAAACCCAGAGATACTTGAACTCCTCCACTTGAGGCAGAACTTCTTCACCCTCCACCTGAAGAGAACAATCCACCCTGTTCTGACTGAGGACATGGCCTCAGATTTGGAGGTTCTGGTTCTCATCCCAGCTGCTTCACACTCGACTGTGAACCACTGCAGTGAGAGCTGAAGATCATGGCACGATGATGCTAACAGGACCACATCATCTGCAAAGAGCAGAGATGAATCCTGAGACCACTGACCTGGACTCCCTCCTCCCCCTGGCTGCACCGAGAACTTCTGTCCATTAAAGTTCTGAACAGAATCAGTGACACCGGACAGCCCTGATGGAGTCCACCACTACCCTGATGGAGTCCACCACCCTGATGGAGTCCACCACTACCCTGATGGAGTCCACCACCCTGATGGAGTCCACCACCCTGATGGAGTCCAACTCCACCCTGATGGAGTCCAACTCCACCCTGATGGAGTCCAACTCCACCCTGAT
>JBBPBX010003913.1:8804-53611 GCA_038048925.1 Garcialebias charrua | reverse complement strand
GAGTTTTTGCCGAGAGTTAGCCTAGCGTAGCTACAAACCAGGCTAATCAAAGCTAACCGAGCTGGGTCACCGTAACCGGGTGCCGTAGCTACGGAGCTGCGGGCTTCATGAACAAATAAACCAGAAAAATACGCTGGTTGTTACGAAGAAACGCAGGCCGGCACGCTGGAGGTGCTTTGTTGCAGCGAAAGAAAACAACAAAGCTGGGAGTGGAGGCTACAGGCTACAAGCTAATGCTAGCCATGTGCTGCTGTTAAAAGCTAATGCGGCAAAACAACACAGAGTTGGGGATTGTTGCTACAGGCTGACGAGAGAGCCGAGAGCCTAAACGCCACCTGGGGCTTTGAGCTGGTCCGTGCGCCGCGATTGGGCCGCGAGCAGTGAACGCCACCTGGGGCTTTGAGCTGGACCACGAGCCGTGAACGCCACCTGGGGCTTTGAGCTGGACCGAGCGCCGCGAGTGAGCCCAGAGCCGTAAACGCCACCTGGGGCTTTGAGCTGGACCAAGCGCCGCGAGTGAGCCGAGAGCCGTGAACGCCACCTGGGGCTTCGAGCTGGGCCGAGCGTCGTGGGTGAGCCAGAGGACCACCGCCTGGGACCAGGCTGGTGTCGGAGCTGCGCCGGGAGCTATTGGAGCTGAAGCTACGTGCTGTGCTAACTGGGCTACATCGGATCTAGTGAGCAAAACCTCTTCGGATAATAGAGCTGATTGCTGCAGGCTGCTGAAACCGTGAGTTCTGTTCTAATAACTGCTGATCTGGGTGCTGCACTGCTAAGTTGTGCACTGCTGGTCCAGAGCCACCATCGTTAGGCCTGTGAGCCTCGTGGAAGGGCCACGTGGTTCAGCAAACAAACCAGAGACCTGCTACCATTAGATTACAAGCTCTGCAAGTATGACGAGAGGTAAAGGACAAAAGTCACCAGTCTCTGCAAATATGAGAAATATAGGACAAAAATCACCAGACCCGGAGGGAAACAACTCAGTAGAAATGCAAGAATTTAAAGAATCACTCAACTTTATGAGTGGACAAATAGAAAACTTAACAAAAAAAATGGATTCCCAGGCCGAACTGGTGAAAGAAATAAAAGAACTGAAAGGACTGATAATTAGCAAAGACAATAAAATTGCTGAACTGGAACAAAAAATAGAGGACTTAGAACAATACACAAAGCAAGACAACGTGGTGATCTCAGGACTTGATATTAGTAAGTGTCAGACAAATGCAAGAAATCTTACCAACGAAGACCAAACTGAGAATGCATCTCAGGAAGAACAAGAGACTCTGGACGAACGTGTAGTTACTTTCTTACAGGAAAGAAACATTAACATAAACTATGGGGACATTTCGTTCTGTCACACCCTGCCCAGTAATTCACCAAGATTCAAACCGTCAGTAGTCGTCAAGTTCTATAGCAGGTATACAAAAAACTATGTTATGCAAAATAGAAGAAATCTGAAGGGAACAGACGTTTACATAAATGAACATCTTACCAAAAAAAATGGAAAAATTGCAAAGGAAGCAAGGTGGTTAAAAAGCAAAAACAAAATACATTCAACATGGACAAGAAATGGATACATCTTTATCAAAACAAAGGAAGGGTCTCAGCCTAAAATGATAAAAGAGCTGACGGATCTGGATGAATTCAGGAGATGAAAAATTACAAATGGATAAAATATACAGTGAAATGAACAAATACATTAGAACATGACAACATACGAAGACTCAGAACCTAAAATATATAATGTTGAAAATGTGATTGATGCAAATTTTTTCCCTGTAATAAAAGATAGCGAATATTATAATGAAGAGCAGTTTAATGACATCAATATATCAAAAGGAGTTCTCTCTATTATTCACTTTAATAGCAGAAGTATAAATGCAAACATATCCAAAATAACAGATTACTTAAAACAATTAAATAGAACTTTTACAATAATAGCGCTGTCAGAGACATGGCTCAATGATGATAACACAAGTAATATTCACGTCGAGGGGTATGAATTATATCATATGAACAGAAATAATAAAAGAGGTGGTGGAGTCGCTCTGTTTGTCAATAATGAAATAAAATGTAAATTAAATAATGAAATGTCAATAACAGTTGATAATATTATGGAAATGATAACAATAGAAATAATAAACAAAAATGATAAAAACATAATAATAAGTTGTGTATATAGATCACCAGGAGCAAATATAGAAATATTCACGGATAAAATCTTGGAGCTAATGGAGAAGAGTTTTAATAAAAATGTTTTTTTGTGTGGAGACTTTAACATTGATATGGGAAATAAAACAGATTCAAATAACATAAGCACATTTATAAACTCAATGTACAGTTTAAATATGTATCCAGTGATATCAAAGCCAACAAGAATTACAACTCATAGTGCCACAATAATTGATAATATTTTCACAAATATAACAAATGGGGACGTGATAAGTGGTATCTTAACGACCGATCTAAGTGATCATTTACCAGTTTTCACAATCTATAAAAATGATCAAAGCATCACAAAAGCAGTCGCAATGAAGAAAAAGATCATAAACACGTCAAAAAAAGTTTTGGAAAAACTGAAAGAGGATCTAGATAAACAAGACTGGAATAATGTGTATGTTGATGATGCGAACAGAGCATATGATGAGTTTATGAATATCCTGGAAGCTCTGTACGAAAAGAATTGTGTGCAAACAAATTACACAAAGAGAAATACGATTGATCAACCATGGATGACAAAAGGGTTGAGAAATGCTTGTAAAAAAAAGAATTATTTGTATTCATGTTTCTTGAAATTGCGAAGTCAGAGCGCTGAAGAAAAATATAAAAAGTATAAAAATAAATTAGTGGGGATTATAAGGAAACATAAGAAAGAATATTATAGTAAATTATTAGATAAAAGTAATGGTGATATGAAAGCAACATGGCGAGTAATGAATAGTGTCCTGAAGAATCATAAAGCAAAAACTGGTATTTCAAAATATTTTGTAAAAGACGACGATGAAATTCATGATGAAAATGAAATTGTAAATGAATTTAATCAATATTTTGTGAATGTTGGATCAAGCCTTGCAGCTAAGATACCAAAAGTAGATAAAAATGTGACCCACTCAATTACAGGTTGTGCAAATAGTATTTTTCTAAATGGAACTAACAAAGAGGAAATAATGAATGTAGTAAAACATCTTACAGACAAGAGATCGAAAGACTGGGTGGACATGGATATGATGTTTGTGAAGGACATAATGAGCCATGTTATTGAGCCGTTCACATACATATGTAACTTATCATTTTCAACAGGAATATTTCCAGATAATATGAAAGTAGCTAAGGTCGTTCCTCTTTTTAAAAATGGTGATAAATGTGTATTCAACAATTATAGACCTATATCCTTATTACCACAGTTTTCAAAAATTCTTGAAAAACTATTTGTAAACAGACTAGACCAATTTATAGATAAACAAAATATTCTAAGCAACAGTCAGTATGGGTTTAGAGCAAAAAACTCTACATCAATGGCTCTCATGGAATTAATGGAACAAATAACTACTGCTGTCGATCAAAAACAATATTGTATCAGTATTTTTGTTGATTTAAAAAAAGCATTCGATACTATTGATCACACCATTCTCCTAGAAAAGCTGAACAAATATGGTATTAGAGGACCAGCATTACAGTGGGTATCTAGCTACTTAAAAGATAGGAAACAATTTGTACAAATAAATGATGTAAGATCTGACCTCTGTAATATCACATGTGGAGTTCCCCAAGGCTCTGTACTTGGACCAAAGCTTTTTATTTTATATGTGAATGACTTGGTAAATGTGTCAGGACTCCTTAAATGTGTACTTTTTGCTGATGATACCACTTTTTTCTGTTTAGGTGAAGATATAGAACAAATGTTGGAATTGATAAAGACAGAATTTGTCAAGATACAAACTTGGTTTAAAATAAATAAATTATCATTAAATCTAGAGAAAACTAATTACATGATATTCGGTAATAAAAAGAAAACTGTTGATGTCCCACTCAAAATTGAGGATGTTGAGATTTGTAGAATGAGTGAGGTGAAGTTTTTGGGTGTTATCATTGATGACAAACTGACATGGAAACAACACATAAATTCTGTAAGAATAAAAATAGCTAAATCGATTGCAGTACTGTACAAAGTCAGAGACCTATTAAATGATAGAGCTCTATATTTGTTGTATAACACAATCATTGTTCCACACTTAATCTATTGCATTGATGTTTGGGGGAATCAGGTCCAAATGCCTTCCCCGTGTTCTTCATTCTCGTAAAAGCTTTCCAAACTTCCTCCTCACAAATGTGGACCACTTCCTGGTCCACATGTTCTATAACCTCTACTCTTTTATCCCTTCCATTCCATAGCTCCTCAAAGTACTCCTTACATCTTCCCATCACACTCTCCTCCCTTGGTAGAACATTACCATTTCTATCTTCAACAAACCTAATCTAGAGCACATTCTTTTCAGCCTGATCCCTCTGTCCCAGCAGTTGATACAAATTCTTCTTCCACTCCTTAGTGTCCATCCTCTTGTACAACTAATTTTATGGCTTCTGTTTTACTTTTGCTACCTCCCTCTTTGCTCTAAAATCATCTCCTTATATTCCTGTTTAGTCTCTTTGGTCTTTTCACTGTCCTATTCCTATCCTGTTTCTTCTATTTATTCCCATTTATTTTTCTCTTCCTCTGGATAACTTCCTGCACTTCACATTTCCACCACAAGGTTTTCTTACAATCTTTTCTCTGTCCAGATGACACACTAAGTGCCTTCTTACCAGTGTCTTTAATTACTGTTGCTGTAGTATGCCCAGTCATTTGGAAGCGCTTTCTTATGACCCAGAGCCTTTAACAGCTCCTTTCTGAACATCTCACAACATCCTTTCTCAACTTCCACCTTTTCATCTTCTTCTCTGACTGAGTACTCATTTCCTCTTTTTCACTATAACAATCATTCCACATACCACCATTCAATACAGTCCAATTCCCCCCTGCCACAATATTAAAATCCCCAATATCCCTCAGGTTACCTCTTCTAAACAGATCGTAGTCTACCTTCATACTCCTTCCTCCACTTTTATAGGTCACCGTTCTCTGTTTTAGAAATAGGTGTTTACTATAGCTATTTCCATACTTTTTGCTAAATCCACCACCATCTGTCATTCCTGGTCCCTTTTCTTGACACCAAACCTACTCATCAATTCATCATCTTCTCTGTTTCCTTCACTAGTCCATTCAGGTCTGCTCTGATCACCACTCTTTCCTCCCTGGGAGTACTTTGTATCGCTTCATCCAGATCCTTCCAAAATTTCTCTTCCTCCTCCACATCACATCCAATATGTGGAGTATAACCACTGACTTCTACAAATCAAATCCCTCCTACAAGTCAATCCTTGAATCCTTGAGAATGAACTTTCAAGTCAATCCTCAGTTAATCACACCTTCTCATTTTCTCCGTTCTCAGTCAGCGAGGTAAATAAACTGTTAAATGATCTTGATCCTAAAAAAATCTGCTGGTCCAGATGAACTTCCACCTTATTTCTTAAGGCTGGCTGCTCATATCATTTCAGTCCCTGTGACCCACATCTTTAATCTGTCCATAAGCCAAAATTCCATTCCGGATGCTTGGAAAACAGCCTTTGTTCTTCCTTTGCTGAAGGGAGGTGACCCCACCGCACTGAACAACTATCGACCAATCTCTAAACTCTGCATTTTAGCCAAGGTTCTAGAAAATTTGATAAACTCTCAGATCAAAAATTATTTGGACTCATTTAACATCTTACCTCTCCATCAATCTGGTTTCAGGAAAAAACACAGCACAACGACTGCTTCTTTGAAGGTTCTTAATGACGTTGTTGAAGCATTGGATGCTAAGAATTATTGTGCTGCACTTTTCTTAGATCTGTCTAAAGCTTTTGACACAGTGGATCATAACATCTTGTGTCATAAGCTCTCAGAAATTGGGTTCTCTGATCACACCATTGGTTGGTTTTCTAATTATCTGTCCAATCGGATGCAATGTGTTCAGCACAATGGTACTTCTTCCAGTTATTTAACGGTTAAAAATGGTGTACCACAAGGCTCAGTCTTAGGACCAACCCTCTTTACAATTTACATAGCTCATGTGGGTCAGAGCATCCCTGATGCATCCTTACATTTCTATGCTGATGACACAGTTGTTTACTGCCGAGCTAAAACAGTAGCTAAGGCTTTCCAGTCTCTGCAATCCGCTTTTGACATCATCCAGTCAGATTTGTTCCGTCTCAAACTTGTACTAAATGCTGATAAAACAAAAGGGATGTTTTTTTCAAGTAGGAAGTCGGTCCCAGCAGATCTTCCTCTGATTTTATCCTCAAATGGTGTCCCAATTGAGTTTGTTGATTCCTATAAATATTTGGGTATCCTGGTTGATTCACAGCTCTCTTTTAAACTCCACGTGGAAAACCTAGTAAAGAAACTGAAAGTTAAACTGGGTTTCTTTTTCAGAAACAGATCATGTCTAACACTGAATGTTAGGAAACGCCTTGTATCTGTGACTTTCCTCCCCTCCATTGATTACGGTGACATTCTCTACATGAATGCTCCTACAAGCACCCTGCGGATGTTGGATGTTGTCTACCATGGTGCTCTAAGATTCATAACTGGCTGTGATTATCGTACCCACCACTGCACCCTGTATTCACTGGTTAACTGGACATCATTAACCTCACGCAGACTTTTCCACTGGTACATTTTCATCTTTAAATCACTTCTCGGTCTGCTGCCCTCATACATCTCCTCCTACATGTCTTTACGTGAGTGCAGCTACAGTGTGCGCTCTCAGGACATGATCACCTGCAGTGTTCCGTCAGTGAGGACTGAACTTGGAAAAAGGGCTTTCTCCTACTCTGCTCCTGCTTCCTGGAATATCTTACAAAAAGATTTGAAGCTCTCGGCCCTGACCTCCCTAAATGGTTTTAAGAATCTTTTGGAATCCTGGCAAAAACCATTGCAGATATGTTCTTGTTTTTGATTTTGTACATCTACCTTGTGGTGTTTTGCTAGTTTTGATACTTTGCATTTCACTTTCTATTTCTCTCCTATGTTTTTTTTTCTTCTGTTGTTTGTTGTTTAAGGAAATTCTACCATTGCTGTTCATCATTCTTTAGTTTGTAGCAGGTCGCTTTTGTAAATGAGCCCTCGAGGCTCAACGAGATTTACCTGACTAAATAATGGTTGAATGAATGAAAACTGACAAAGTTCAGCACTGGGCCTATTACTTCTACCTTCAGACATGCAGTATCATCCTATCTGACACACTTTTAATCACTATCACATTCCTCATAAGCTCCTCCTTCAGGACTACCCATATTAATTTTATTTTCCTATCTACACCATGATGAAACAGATTAAACAGAAAAAAATGCAAGATGGCGGCGATGGAATAGGACGCATTGACTTGGGCTCCCGCTGATATCCTCGTTGCCTTTTAATCTGAACGATCTGCTCAACAAAACGTATATATATATATATATATATATATATATATATATATATATATATATATATATATATATATATATATATTATATATCTTCTTCTTCTTTCGGCTTTTCCCTTTTCAGGGGTCGCCACAGCGAGTCATCCTCCTCCACCTCACTCTGTCCTCTGCATCCTCTGTCCTCACTCCAACTACCTCCATGTCCTCTCTAACTGCATCC
Organism: Garcialebias charrua; assembly: GCA_038048925.1. Lineage (NCBI taxonomy): Eukaryota > Metazoa > Chordata > Actinopteri > Cyprinodontiformes > Rivulidae > Garcialebias > Garcialebias charrua. The sequence continues at coordinate 45,886 of JBBPBX010003913.1, read as the reverse complement.
ATATATCTCCTCTTTGGTCTCCCTCTTTGTCTTTTTCCTGGCAGCTGCATTTCTAACATCCTTCTACCAATATACCCACTGTCCCTCCTCTGGACATGTCCAAACCATCTCAGTCTGGCCTCCCTAACTTTATCTCCCAGTTGTTCAACATGTGCTGTACCTCTGATGATCTCATTCCTGATCTTATCCATCCTTGTCACTCCTAAGGAGAACCTCAGCATCTTCATTTCTGCCACTTCCAGTTCTTTCTCCTGTCTTTTTGTCAATGCCACTGTCTCCAGACCATACAACATAGCTGGTCTCACCACTGTCTTGTAAACTTTTCCTTTGACCTTTGCTGACACCTTTTTGTCACAAATCACTCCTGAAACTTTTCTCCATCCACTCCATCCTGCCTGGACTCTCTTTTTCACCTCTTTACCACATTCCCCATTTTCCTGGACAGTGGACCCCAAGTACTTGAAGTCCTGCACCTTTGTGACCTCTGCTCCTTGTAGCCTCACTGTTCCACTGGCCTCCCTCTCATTCACACACATGTACTCTGTCTTACTACGACTGACTTTCATTCCTCTTCTTTCAAGTGCATACCTCCACCTCTCCAAGTTCTCTTCCACCTGTTCCCTGTTCTCACCACAGATCACAATGTCATCTGCAAACATCATAGTCCATGGGGATTCCTGCCTGACCTCATCTGTTAGTCGGTCCATCACCAGAGCAAACAAGAAGGGGCTCAGAGCCGATCCTTGATGCAATCCCACCTCCACCTTGAAGCTATCTGTCACTCCTACAGCACATCTCACCACTGTCCTGCTGTCTTCATACATGTCCTGTACCAGTCTAACATACTTTTCTGCCACTCCAGATTTCCTCATGCAATACCACACCTCCTCTCTTGGCACCCTGTCATATGCTTTTTCTAAATCCACAAACACACAATGGAGTTCTTTCTGACCCTCTCTGTACTTCTCTATCAACATCCTCAAAGCAAAGATGGCATCTGTGGTGCTCTTTCTTGGCATGAAACCATACTGCTGCTCACAGATAGTCACCTCTTGTCTAAGCCTTCCTTCCACAACTCTCTCCCAGATCTTCATTGTGTGGCTCATCAACTTAATTCCCCTGTAGTTGCTACAACTCTGTACATCACCCTTGTTCTTAAAAATGGGAACCAGTACACTTCTTCTCCATTCTTCAGGCATTTTCTCACCCTCAAATATTCCATTAAATATTTGAATCAAAAACCTCACTGCCATCTCTCCAAGACATTTCCAAACCTCCACTGGTATGTCATCAGGTCCTACTGCCTAGGACTAGCTTGGCCCCACCAGTACAACTGGTCTAGAACCGCCACTGCGCGGAACATGGCCCACTCGGACTCAATGTCCCCCGCCTCCCTCGGAACGTGTTCAAAGCTCTCCCGGAGGTGGGAGTTAAAGCTCCGTCTTACGGGAGACTCTGCCAGACGTTCCCAGCAGACCCTCACAATACGTTTGGGTCTGCCAGGTCTGACCGGCATCCTCCCCCACCATCGGAGCCAACTCACCACCAGGTAGTGGTCAGTTGACAGCTCCGCCCCTCTCTTCACCCGAGTGTCCAGGACATGCGGCCGCAGATCAGATGAGACAACAACAAAGTCGATCATCGAACTGCGACCTAGGGTGTCCTGGTGCCAAGAGCACATATGTACACCCTTATGCCTGAACATGGTGTTCGTTATGGACAATCCATGACGAGCACAGAAGTCCAACAACAAAACACCACTCGGGTTCAGATCAGGGGGGCCGTTCCTCCCAACCACACCCCTCCAGGTCTCACTGTCATTGCCCACGTGAGCGTTGAAGTCCCCCAGCAGAACAAGGGAGTCCCCAGGAGGCGCACTCTCCAATACCCCCTCCAAGGACTCCAAAAAGGGTGGGTAATCTGCGCTGCCGTTTGGCGCATAGGCACAAACAACAGTCAGAGCCCGTCCCCCCACACGTAGGCGAAGGGAGGCTACCCTCTCGTTCACCGGGGTGAACCCCAACGTACAGGCACCAAGATGGGGGGCAACCAGTATGCCCACTCCTGCTCGGCGCCTCTCACCAGGGGCAACTCCAGAGTGGAAGAGTGTCCAACCCCTCTCAAGGAAACTGGTTCCAGAGCCAGAGCCATGCGTTGAGGTGAGTCCGACTATTTCTAGCCGGAACCTCTCAACCTCACACACTAGCTCAGGCTCCTTCCCCACCAGAGAGGTGACATTCCATGTCCCAATGGCCAGCTTCTGTAGCCGAGGATCAGACCGCCAGGGTCCCCGCCCTCGGCCACCACCCATCCCACATTGCACCCGACCCCTTTGGCCCCTCCCATAGGTGGTGAGCCCATGGGAAGGGGGACCCACGTCTCCTCTTCGGGCTGTGCCCGGCCGAGCTCCATGGGTGAAAGCCCGGCCACCAGGCGCTCGCCAACGTGCCCCACCTCCGGGCCTGGCTCCAGAGTGGGGCCCCGGTGACCCGCGTCCGGGCGAGGGAACATTTTGTCCATTTATTTTACTCATCATAAGGGGTCTTCGGGTTGCACTTTGTCTGGGCCCTCACCTAGGACCTAGATAACATTTTAAACACATTCTAGGGAGTTTATCAGCTAAAAAAAGTTAATTTTGGGTTTAGTTCCTCTTTAAGACAGATACTTTGATTGCAGCTTCCAGTCACCTACACCCAAAAATCAGTCAGACATTTGCCTCTTTTTGCCCAGTAGCCAAATAAAAAATAAAAAATCTAGAAGTCACATTTGACTCATCGCTAGGCTTTGAGTCTCACATTAGGCCTATTTCCCATTCTTGTTCCTTTCATTTAAGAAACCATTTCTAAAATACGACATGATCCTCAGAGATGACCTAGAGAAAATTATTCATGCTTTTGTGTCATCGCGTCTGTACTACTGTAATGCCCTTTTTACCTTCCTGGACAAGTCTTCTTTTTCATGTCTACAAGCAATACAAAATGCAGCTTCCAGACTTCTCACCAAATTCAGCAAATACTATCATATCACTCCGGTTCTATATTCACTACACTGACTCCCCGTGGAGTTTAGTATCCGTTTCAAAGCTCTTGTGCTCACGTACGCAGCTTTAAATGGCCAGGCTCCTGTTTATCTTTGTCAGCTTTTGACAAAATACTCTGCTGCTCATGGCCTTCGTTCCCAGACACAGAATTTCTTGGATGTTCCACGTATGCAGCTGAAAACTAAAGGGGACAGGGCCTTTCAGTCAGTGGCTCCAATGCTGGAGCAGTTTGCCCCTTCAACTTCGTTTTGCTGACTCTGTTGAGGTTTTTTTTAAAACAACTGAAAACACTTTTATTCTCTCAGGCTTTACGTCATGATTTTATTATACTTCTTGTGCTTGTTTTATTCTTTGTATATTTTAGCAATGCTTTTTATTGTACAGTGCTTTGTGATTTTATGTCTGTGATAAGCGCTCTATAAATAAACTTTACTATTGTATGTCCAAGCTGCCTATGACAAAGTCACCCATTGAGAGAGGCAGAATTTTGAAATGTGTGCTAATTGCTTCATTTTCTTTCTCCTTTTTAAATGCAGAATGAGGCATCTGTTATTTCCAAAAATAATTTCAAATTTTAATTAGTCTGACAGAATAATTTTCCATTTTACTCAGTCTATCTTGAATGAGCCTTGGTACAGAGAACATGGCAGTGTTTCTGGATTGTGTTCACATATGTCTTCTTTTATACACAATAGGATTTTATCCAGTATTTGTAGATGGCATGGCAAATTCTGTTTGCAGACAATGATTAATAGAAACATTCATGAGAAACTTTCCTGAGCCCATGAAGTGAGGTTCATAACAGAATCAGAATAGCTTTTATTGCAGTGCTGCACAAATTGGAACTGTATACCAAAATGAAGTTATGTTGCTGTTTATTTTGGGCCAGGACAAAAATACTGTACAGCAAATATGTATTGTTTTTATTATAAAATAAACATTTAAAACCAATAAAGATCTTTGAAAAAAAAAAAGCATCTGGTGAAAACAATGGGAAATGTTGCCAAAAAACTGAAGCAGCAAACAGTTGTGTTACTGCCAAAACATTTGACTATGATTGCACACTAGAAATATTTGCACAAAGTTCAAGTGTACATCAGGTGGATTCCTTTTAGTCTTTTGTGCTCTGCAGGATCGGAAGTTTCTCCAACAGGTTTCTACTAGTCATATGTTCAACTTCCCGTGGCTACAACAACATTTCCTGTTTGGCTGGTAGAGTGCCTGAATACTGTATGCTTCTCTGTTTGTGGGTATGTTCTTGCCCTGCAGACCATAAAGCTGTCTTAACTTAAGCAGTGATTCATACACCCATCAGTTTCTAATTGCTGCCCGCCTGTTAAGCAACCTCTGCCTGCACAGAGCAGACCAATGTTTGCCTTTCCCAAGACAACCCCATCCCCCTTTAGGGTCAGAAGGAGAAAAGAAGCATTCTTTAATTTGATAATTAGTCTGTGGACTCATTTGGGTGAAAGAAAAGGATTGGCCTCATTAGCTGTAATTGTCTAATTGCCTTTCATCTAAATTGTCCCTAATTTACACTTCATGGATTATACAAATATCATAAATGTTCCTCTGTGTTATTTGTGTATCTTGGAAGTCACCTCTGAGCGAAAAAACAAATTCTGCTGTCAGGGTTTGCAGGAGTGAGAGATGATTGTGTTTAAAAAGTGAGATGGATTGAAAAATAGTCTACTGAGGTTACAGTGACAAATTAGACTAAATCAAGCTGTAGAGATGCCTGTAAAACATGATGCCGTAGATAGCAGGCTGCTAGTTCGGCTTATGTTTATCAAAACTAATATTTTCCTCTTTAAAGTACTTATCTGTACTGTTGAACACTGGAAATGGTAGCTATAATGTTTATTTACTATGTCACAAAACTTTGTTTCTCTAGTTTTGTACATGTACACAGATATCCACACCTTCCACACCACCCTAGTTAAAATTCTGAATGGGGGCCTTTCTGGGTAGATCCTGATGCATGCTCAATAATCCATCCATTCCATCCATCCATTCTCTTCCGCTTATCTGGGGTTGGGTCATGGGGGTAGCAGCCTAAGTAGGGAGGCCCAGACTTCACTCTCCCCAGTCACTTGGGCCAGCTCTTCCGGGGAATCCCAAGGCGTTCCCAGGCCAGCCGAGAAACATGGTCCCTCCAGCGTGTCCTGGGTCTTCCTCTGTGTCTCCTCCCGGTGGGACGGGCTCGGAACCCCTCACCAGGGAGGCGTCCAGGAGGCATCCTAACCAGATGCCTGAGCCACCTCAACTGGCTCCTCTCAATGTGGAGAAGCAGTGGCTCTATGCTGAGTCCCTCCCGGATGACTGAGCTTCTCACCTTATCTCTAAGAGAGAGCCCAGGCGCCCTGAGGTGAGAACTAATTTCGGCCGCCTTTTTCTGAGATCTCGTTCTTTCAGTCCCACCCCAAAGCTCATGACCATAAATGAGGGTAGGAACGTAGATGACTGATGTATTGAGAGCTTCACCTTTTGACTCAGCTCTCTCTTCACCACAACAGACCGGTATAGCGCCTGCTTCACTGCTGACGATGCACCTATCCGCCTATCGATCTCACGCTCCATTTTTCCCCTCATTCGTGGACAAAACCCCAAGATACTTAAACTCTTCCACTTGGGGCAGGACCTCCTCCCTGACCGAGAGAGGGCACTCTACTCTTTTCCGGCTCAAGACCATGGCCTCGGATTTAGAGGAGCTGATCCTCATCCCGGCCATGTTACACTCAGCTGCAAACTGCTACAGCGACAGCTCAATAATCCAGGTAGAAAAATCTACAAAAGTCAGGGCTGGTTCCCTGGACAATAAAAAAACAAAACAAAACAATTTTTTTTTTTAGAAATGTTTCGTCTTTCCTCCGAAATACTTCTTCAGTCTGAGGTGCTGTATTCAGCTCTTTCTACAATAATTTTTTGTTTGTTTTGCTTTGTTTTGTTTTTTGAATGTCCAGAGGACCAGAGATAACTTTTTTAGACTTTCTGGGTAGAGTTAGCATGTTCTTTCTGTAATAAGGTAAACATGTACGGTGCTACCAGTTGTAGTGATATATGTACAGGTCAGATTTACTGACTGTACAGTACACCAGATGTAAGAATAAGCAGGATATACCAGACATAACCTTATCATCAAATATAAATGAGTTCTCTCTTTTTAAAGAATTTACCAATAATTTATGTGATCAGATAAGATGTAACAGGCATGAAACGTTAATTTATGTCGATCCACCAGAGATGAATCATTTATTAACAGAATCATAAAATTACATCAACATGTACAATGGACTGGTCCTGATCAATTTTCATATAAACTTAACTGTCGACAGATTCAATTTTGTGAACAATAGACACAAGTACTGAGATGACATATTACTTTACTTTGGGGAAAATGTGTAAATTAATCACAATGCCTATTTTTATTTTGCAGAAAAGAATTGTAAGAATTATGACAAGAAAACATTACTGTCACCCATCAAGTGAATTATTTTATCAAATGAAGTTGCTGAAGTTCTATGATTTGGTGGACTATAACATTTTGTCACTTATGTATAGAGCTCATAAAAATACACTACCGTCAAATATCCAAATGTATTTTGTGAAAAGATCAAGTTTTTACAATCTCAAGGGGAAAGATGTATTTGTAAAACCGCAGTTTAGAACCAGTTTGAAGGGAAGAACTACCTTTCATTCAAGGAGTACGATTATGGAATAACAATGACAGATGTTAAGGAAGCCAAATCAATCCTTGTATTTAAGAAACTGGTAAAAAACGAATTGTTAAACAAATATAAATGAATGCATTTTAATGAGTAATGTATGTTAATTGAAAATTGAATGTTGTTTACTTATTTTGTTATTATAGACAATTTTGTTTGAATTGTTATTAGATAAATAAGGAGCAGATTTAATAAGATATTTTCTTCATCTGCTACCTTTCATTTTATAATTTTTATATATTTTTTCCTATTACATATATGTTAATTGTTGTATTTCATTATTATAAAATGAATAAATGAATAAAACAAAACAAAACAAAAACTTTATATCTGTAGGCAAATATTTCTTAAAGTTCTGGCAAGAATAAGTTTAAGGAGAAAGTTTAGGAGGAGTAAGATGGAGGATAAAGGAAGTTAGAGTCAGGGAGTTATCTTGAAATGAGTTAACCAGGAATTACACACTCTCCGGCCGATCTCAGCTACACGTCGGTACACTTGGCAAAGCATCTGACGACTTTGTTACCTCGTGAAGATGGTCAGTCCCCTTTTGTCCAGTTGGTCAGTCTGTTTACCGTTTTCAGCGTCTCCAGACGTCTGCTTCAACTCGGACCGCAGTAACAGCATTTCCTGGTTTGATTTTTCAGAATAAAACTTTCCTTAGGAGGAAAATTCATTCAAGTGGGGCTTAGAACTCGAAGTGGACTTATAACTAGCATGTTATAAGTCTTTAACTGATTACGTGTCATTGGCATTTTGACTGACGTTCAAATCAGCTCTTTGGAGAACATCATAGTTCAATTTTCCCCAGCAGACTGAAGGAAAAACAAGAAGTGGAACTTTAAAAAGGGAGTTTGACCCATTTACTGAGTCCTTCCCGATTTGCCAGTGGCACCAGGAGGAGGCGTGAATGTGGAGGTGCAGAGGAAGAGGTCAAGTGTTAGATCATGTCAGAAAAGGAAGGCTAAAAGTGTTAGTTCTTTGACGCCAGCTTTTATTATAAAACTGATTAAAAAAACTGTCAACACTTTAAAACACACACTGTTGACCTGTTACTTTGATTAAACAGCAACATTAAATTATCAACGTTAGAAACTGATGACAATAACATAACAGTAGATTATTCTTTTGATTATTAATTAGGACAGGACTAAAGAGTCTCTTGTCGACCTGATTATTGTCCTGAACTCAAACTAAAATGAGATAAACAGTGTCACTGTATCTTCACTTGCAGATTTCAGAGAAAAATGCATCATTATACATTTATATTAAGAGAATGTTCAGCTTGAATTAAACAGTTTGAATTAAACAGAGTCTTTGACTAACAAACATTGAATTCAATAATGTTCACTTAACACAAAGTTATTCATTTGATATAATTGAATTAACGCAAAGTAAAAGAATAAGAGAGTCTCTTGTGATTTAAATTATGTTTTGATTCAAATTAATAAAATAAAATGGTGCTAAAGTCTTTCAATTAGATTCAGGGGTCAGGTGTGTATCACTACAGTCCTCCCTTTTGGAAGTCATTGCCTGTCCATGACCTGTTTTTCTTGTGTGTTACATTTTGGAATCTGATGACCAGAGTGTGTTGAAGCAGTGAAACGTTGTTTTCTAGTTGCTTAATCACTACTTTTGTTGTTGTTGAAATATTGTTTTGGTTTTGAACACTCCCAACCAAAAGAGGTTTTGTATTAATGTTAGTTAAAGACTACAATGGATTTAACTATGCCAACATACAGCTTGCTTGTCTAAACCTCAATCGATGAAGAGTCATTGTAGATTAATGCTACTTTAGGTACTATAATCTCCACTTATCTCACAACCATTCAAGTAGAATACTCGAACAATTCTATTCTAAGATTACCAAAAATTTTAAAACGAGTCTCGCCATAGACTCCAGATTTTAAAAGGGTAAACAAGAACTACGTCATTCATCTAAAGGACAACAGACAAGTAGACCAAACTATATTTTAGGGCAGGTTGTGTCTGTTGGTTTAGCCATACTTGTATGGCCCGCATTTTCCGTAATGCGTGTGGCACACAGGGAATGGCTGCCGCCAAGAGGCCTAAAAGGCCTTGGCACGTTTTCACAGGGACCCATTGGTCCAGTTTAAATCTTTCCAGGCAATGGTGAATGGAGGAAACTCGTTCCTCCGAGAGCCATGCTCTGTACTGGACAGTGTCGATCTGTACTCCCAGACATACGGTAACCCGTGATGGAGTTAGATTGCTTTTTTGTAGGTTTATGACAAAACCAAGAGACTCCAGGTGAGAGATCCCCCTATAGGAGTGTGACTGGGCCTGCATTCTGCTTCCAGCCAGAATCAGCAAGTCATCCAAGTAATTCATGACCCTGAGTCCTTGATTCCTAAGGGGGGTCAGGGCTGCATCCAAACATTTAGTAAATGTACGAGGAGCAGTCTTTAAACTGAAAGGTAAGGCTTTGAATTCATAAGCATTCCCTTCGAACGCAAAGCGGAGGAACTTTCTGTGTTTCCTCCACACGCCTATGTGGAAATAGGCATCTTTTAAATCCAATGTACACGCGTAGTCTCTTCGTCTCACAGACTGGAGAACTTGCCGCAGTGTAAGCATCTTGAACTTAAAGGTTTTAATTCTTTAGTTGAGAGCCCTGAGATCCAGAATCGGTATCAGGGAATGATCCTTTTTGGGCACCAGGAAGTACTTGCTGTACTGGCCAGAGCGTAGTTTACGTCCTGAGACCAAACTAATCACTCCCTTTTGTAGCATCGTCAAAACTTCCTCCCTCAGCACGTGTGCACGTGTAGGGTTAATCTTAGATTGCAGCACCCCTGTGAAATGGGGCGGTCTTTTTGTGAACTGCAACTTGAGCCCGTGACATATCGTTGTCATGACCCAATCATTTGGTAGACACGCCTTCCAGGCCTGCGCGTGTGCGTTGAGCCTGGACGGCATGCTGAATTGCTGCTCGTCGTGTTTTTGCGCTGGAGGGGTGGCCTTTGACCCCTCTTGCACTCTTTCGAGCTGGCTGGTCGGCCCAACAGAAGATATCACAAGATCTAATGGCTATTGTCCCCATCATGCGGAGCACAAGGTCAGAGGCACGGCGGGCCTCCTCCATGGCCTCCGTTGCGGCCTGCTCGTTTTTTGTTACCTGGATATCCTGCAGTTTTTTTGCCAAGTACGCCTGCACCATGGTTGATGCATTCATTGCGCGAGCCGCGAGGCCCTGAGCCTTGTAGCACTTTTCAAGCTGTTTCTTCGAAGCGTGACAGGCCCTGCTGGGTAACACTCCTTGTGGTTACGGGGGCCAGGTGAGCCTCCAGAGTCTCCTCTATCAGTGGTGCGCTGGCGAGGCCAACTGTCTCCATTCCCGCGACATCAAGGAGTCGGGATAGTGGTAGCGTGACGGGAGCTCCGAGTTCCACCCAGGAACGTTTGAGCTCCATGAGGAAGTCCGGAAAAATGGGCATTTTTTACGACGTTGTCGGCTGCTTCGCATAGAAGTAGTTTCCCGCCAGCCTCGTAGCCTGTTGGCGAGGCGTGGGATCTGGCCACGCGACCTGCAGGTATCCGCCGCCCTATGGCATAGGTCGAACAGAGAAGGGGTCGACAAGTCCGGTTTCGGTAAGATTTGCGCCAGGTTCTGGGAGGAATCCACACTTTCTCCTCTGTAACCGTATTCGACGTCTTGGTCAGACACTTCAGACGTCGAGTCCTCGACGGCAACTGAGGAGTCCGACACATTGTCCTCTCGACTCGACCGCTACATTCCTGGTCCACGTTCTCAAGCTCCGTTTCGGGAGCGAGCAGCTTTGTGCGACGTGCGACATTCAGCATCGCGGCCTTAGCCATGGATTTAGCCAACGCGTCCGTGCGACGTTTCCTCACTACCGCCGACATTCGACGGCAGTGGGAGTAGGAGTCGGGGAATTCCAGCGCTTTTCTCGCTTGCAGAATCCCTAGGCAGACAGGACAGGCCTCGTGGGTGTCCATCGCCGAGAGGGAGTAGCCGCATCTGCTGGGGCATGGGCGCGAGCGAGGGCTCGTCGTCCTGTTGGTTTTCTTCTTCTTTGTCCTTCGTTTTCCCTTCTCGGGAGCCATGTCCGGAGACGAGAAGCGTCGAAGTTGTCCTAGTTTCCTTTTGTTCGAAGCCGTCCTCTCCGTTGTCTTGCTTTCGCTGGTTAGCCTGCTAATGGTTAGCAGGGGTTGTGACGCAGTTAGCGCCATCTAGCGAAGCAGCTGCGGAAAGAGAAGAACATTTCGAGGTAAGTAGAAAAACGCTGGACTAGCTTTCGCCAGCCTAGCAGTACGCAGGAACATTTCTCTGTACGCTCAGTGTAGGGAGCAAGCTCACCTCAATCGAGCGATGTGACAACAGAGAAGTCCCACGAAGTTCAGGTGTTAAGCGAGGTGAAGGGCAAAAAAGAGAAAGATGGATGGGCGTCAGCCGCTTAAATACCAAGAGGGCGGGGCCTCTGACGCCCCAGCCGTAAAGGCGTGAATGTGTTCCTTCAGGTAATCGCGCGGGGCGCAATTCCCATAGCAAGTATGTTGCACCGAGAGAACTTGACTGAAAGGGAAACTTGTGTTAAGTGAGCCTTATTGAATTCAATGTTTGATAGTCAAAGATTGTTTAATTCAAACTGTTTAATTCAAGCTGAACATTCTCTTAATATAAATGTATAATTATGCATTTTTCTCTTAAACCTGCAAGTGAATAATAATAATAATAATAATGAATTCAATTTATACCACACTTTTCATTAATAAAAATCTCAAAGTGCTAGATCAAAGTGAAGATACAGTGACACTGTTTATCTCATTTTAGTTTGAGTTCAGGACAATAATCACATCGACAAGAGACTCTTTAGTCCTGTCCTAATTAATAATCAGAAGAATAATCTACTGTTATGTTATTGTCATCAGTTTCAAATGTTGATAATTGAATGACACTGTTTTAATCAAAGTGACAGGTCAACAGTGTGTTTTAAAGTGTTAAGACAGTTTTTAAATCAGTTATATCATAAAAGCTGGCGTCAAAGAACTAACACTTTTATCCTTCCTTTTTTGACATGATCTAACACTTGATCTCTTCCTCTGCACCTCCACATTCACGCCTCCTCCCGGTGCCACTGGCAAATCGGGAAGGACTCAGTAATTGGGTCAAACTCCCTTTTTAAAGTTCCACTTCTTGTTTTTCCTTCAGTCTGCTGGGGAAAATTGAACTATGATGTTCTCCAAAGAACTGATTTGAACGTCGGTCAAAACGCCAATGACACGTCATCAGTAAAAGACTTATAACATGCTAGTTATAAGTCCACTTCGAGCTCTAAGCTCCACTTGAATGAATTTTCCTCCCAAGGAAAGTTTGATTCTGAAAAATCAAACCAGGAAATGCCGTTACTGCGGTCCAAGTTGAAGCAGACATCTTGAGATGCTGAAAATGGTAAATGGACTGACCAATTGGACCAAAGGGGACTGACCGTCTTCACGAGGTAACAGAGGTGTTCAGTTCTCTGAATGAGGCGTGTCCCTCTGGATACAGTTATCTGCAGAGAGCCCGCAGCACTGGCCGCGGTGGTGGTCTGGCGGTAATTTATCGCAGTAATTTAAAATGGTCTCATCTGTCTTCTCAGGACTTTTCTTCTTTTGAATGTCTGGCTTTCAGCTTCAAAGCCCCACTCCTGATGAATGTTATATTAATTTATAGACCTCCCAAACCGCATGTTTCATTTAACTCAGAGATGCATGACCTCCTCACTTTTTTCTGCACCTCCCCTGTGAAGACTATTTTTCTTGGCGACTTAAATATCCACGTGGACAATTCTTCTTCACCTCTGGCAACAGATTTTAAGTCTCTTCTGGACTCTCTTAATCTCACTCAACATGTTGACGCCCCTACGCACAGCAGGGGGCATACTCTGGATTTGGTGATTACAGACACTGTACTCATCAATAACTTATCTGTATATGACCTGGGTGTCTCAGACCACAGGGTCATCTCCCTGGAAGTGCCTTCATCTTCGCCTGCTTCAAACCCAAAACGACCCATCCAGTTCCGTGACCTTAAAAACATTTCCCTTGATGTTCTGTCTGCTGATCTTCACACCCTGACCGCTGTCAATCATCCTTCTGCAGATGACTCTGTGGATTACTACAACCAATCTCTTCGGGAGCTCCTGGACCTACACGCCCCCTTGAAGACAAGACTGGTGTCTTTCTCGCGTTCAGCCCCTTGGTACACTGATGAGCTGCGCAAGATGAAGGCAACTGGCCGTGCTATTGAGAGACGTGTAAAATCATCTGGTCTCTCTGTGCATAAGCAGGCATATAAAGAACATCAGAAAGCGTACGCCTATTCTCTTAAAGAAGCACGCTCCAAATATTATTCTAACATCATCAACACCTGCCCTGGAAACTCTAAACAGCTTTTCTCCACAATAACTCGTCTGCTTAATCCCATTAAACAAACTCTTGAGGACTCTGCTCAAAAATGCGACCTGTTTCTTTCGTCTTTTAAAACCAAAGTTGACACTATCAGATCTCAGCTCCACAACCTCCCTGTTCTCAGTGTGCCACCTACCCGTCTGCATTCTGGGACCCTAAACAGCTTTGACGAAGTTGTTCAGAGTGAGGTGGAGGCCATCATCAAGAAAATGAAGCCTTCATCCTGCGCCCTGGATCCTTTCCCCTCGTCTCTCATAAAAACCAATCACTCTGCAATAGGCCCACTAATCACTCAAATAATAAATCAGTCTCTACAATCTGGTCATGTTCCACTGCCTCTAAAAACTGCCATCATTAGGCCTCTTCTGAAAAAATCTAATTTGGATCCCGACATTTTTTCTAATTACCGCCCAATTTCACACCTCCCTTTTCTGTCTAAAGTGCTGGAAAAAGCTGTTGCTGCTCAGCTGCAGGACCACCTACAACAACACTCCCTGTATGAGAAGTTCCAGTCTGGATTCAGGGCAGCTCACAGTACAGAGACTGCATTGCTGAGAGTTACCAATGATGTCCTCTTGGCTGCTGACACTGGCTCTCCCTCCATCCTTGTCCTCCTTGACCTCACTGCAGCCTTCGACACTGTGGACCATAGTATCCTCCTCCACCGTCTTCATGTGGAGGTCGGTCTCTGCGACACCGTCCTGGACTGGTTCAAATCTTTCCTCTCCAATAGGCTGGAATGTGTTAGTCTTGGCAACGCCACGTCCCAGACAGTCTGTGTCTCCTGTGGTGTCCCTCAGGGGTCGGTTCTGGGGCCCCTGCTGTTTTCCCTTTACATGCTGCCTTTAGGTCAAATTATTAATCAGTTCAACATTTCTTTTCACTGTTATGCCGACGATACACAGCTTTACATCAGGACTGGAGCATCCTCATCTTCCACCTTGTCATCTCCATCTTCACTCACTGCCCTCTCTGCCTGCCTGGAGGCAATTAGGGCATGGATGAATCAGAACTTTCTTCAATTAAACTGCTCCAAGACTGAGGCCATACTGATTGGCACCCCTCACCAGGTACAAACATCTACTATAACAACAATTTCCTTTTCTGGACAAGTCATCCCCCTCTCCACCTCTGTTACTAATCTTGGAATAAAAATGGACTCCAATCTTACATTTGAAAATCACATTAAGCATCTGTTTAAAACTTGCTTCTTCCATCTTCGAAACATCTCCAGACTTCGCCCATCCCTAACTTTTTCCGATGCTGAGAAGCTCGTCCATGCTTTTGTCTCCTCCAGGCTCGACTACTGCAACTCCCTGTTTATTGGAATCCCTGGCAAAAACCTTCAGAAACTTCAATATATTCAAAACAGTGCAGCAAGGATCTTGTTGAGAGTTCGTAAATTTGAACATATTACGCCCATTCTCCATAACCTTCATTGGCTTCCTGTCGCCTACAGAATTCAGTACAAAACTGCTCTCATTACACATCAATGCTTACATGGAGCTTCACCAGATTATCTGAAGGATATTCTTATTCCATACTCATCCACCCGGTCGCTGCGGTCACAGAACAGTAATCTCCTTCACATTCCGAGAACCAAATTAAGGACCATGGGAGACCGGGCTTTCAGTGTGGCTGCCCCCCGCCTGTGGAACTCTCTTCCTGACTGTCTGAGAGCCCCACAGTCTGTGGTTGACTTTAAGAGCGGCTTGAAGACCTTTCTTTTCAACCGAGCATACTCTACCTCCTCATGATTCTACTTTTGATCTTAGTTGATACTGTTATTGATTTTACTTGTTTTATTACTTGTTTTATTGACATTTAATTCTGTTGCACTTTGTAGCACTTTGAGATTTTCATTAATAAAAAGTGCGTTATAAATTCAATTCATTATTATTATTATTATTAAAGTCATCAGATGCTTTGCCAAGTGTACCGACATGTAGCTGAGATCGGTCGAAGAGTGTGTCATTCCTGGTTAACTAATTTCAAGATAACTATCTGACTCTAACTTCCTTTTACCCTCCATCTTACTCCTCCTAAACTTTCTCCTTAAACTTATTCTTGCCAGAACTTTAAGAAATATTTGCCTACAGATATAAAGTAATGTGTCATCTCATTACTCGTGTCTGTTGCTCACAAAATTGAATCTGTCGACAGTTAAGTTTAAATGAAAATTGATCAGGACCAATCCATTGTACACGTTGATGTAATTTTATGATTCTGTTAATAAATGATTCATCGCTGGTGGATCGACATAAATTAACGTTTCATGCCTGTTACATCTCATCTGACCATACAAGTTATTGGTAAATTCCTTAAAAAGAGAGAACTTGTTTATATTTGATGATAAGGTTATGTCAGGTGTATCCTGCTAATTCTTACATCTGGTGTACTGTACAGTCAGTAAATCTGACCTGTAGATATATCACTACAACTGGTAGCACCGTACGTGTTTACCTTACTACATTTCCATACATCCATGGGTTTTTCCCATGTACTTTGGTTTCCTCCTACATACTTAAAAATATGCATGTCAGACTAATTGGTAACTCTAAATTGTCCCTAGGTGTGAGTGACAGCATGAGTAGTTGTTTGCAGGGGTGATTCTAGAATTTGACCTTTAAGGGTGCTTATCCCTAGGACTGAGAATGGCTCTTGACTTGAAAAACACACCCCATGGTGTGGTTTGTGGGAAGTGCAAAAACGTATGGCACTTGGTATTCCCAGGCAGTCTACTGTCCATGTAGTAACCATGCCTGACCCTGCTTAGCTTCCAAAATCAGAAGGAGATTGAGCGAGTTCAGGGTGGTATGGTCATAAATGAGGAGCTCAGTCACAAATAGGACTTTAAAGGATTTTAAACAAAGACTAAACATTATCTTTTTTATTTTTATTTTTATTTTTTATATACCTAAAATATTATATATTATATATTATATATACATTATATACCTAAAATATATAATGTTGAAAATGTGATTGATGCAAAATTTTTTCCTGTAATAAAAGATAGCGAATATTATAATGAAGAGCAGTTTAATGACATCAATATATCAAATGGAGTTCTCTCTATTATTCACTTTAATAGCAGAAGTATAAATGCAAACATATCCAAAATAACAGATTACTTAAAACAGTTAAATAGAACTTTTACAATAATAGCGCTGTCAGAGACATGGCTCAATGATGATAACACAAGTAATATTCACATCGAGGGGTATGAATTATATCATATGAACAGAAATAATAAAAGAGGTGGTGGAGTCGCTCTATTTGTCAATAATGAAATAAAATGTAAATTAAATAGTGAAATGTCAATAATAGTTGATAATATTATGGAAATGATAACAATAGAAATAATAAACAAAAACGATAAAAACATAATAATAAGTTGTGTATATAGATCACCAGGAGCAAATATAGAAATATTCACGGATAAAATCTTGGAGCTAATGGAGAAGAGTTTTAATAAAAATGTTTTTTTGTGTGGAGACTTTAACATTGATATGGGAAATAAAACAGATTCAAATAACATAAGCACATTTATAAACTCAATGTACAGTTTAAATATGTATCCATTGATATCAAAGCCAACAAGAATTACAACTCATAGTGCCACAATAATTGATAATATTTTCACAAATATAACAAATGGGGACGTGATAGGTGGTATCTTAACGACCGACTTAAGTGATCATTTACCAGTTTTCACAATCTATAAAAATGATCAAAGCATCACAAAAGCAGTCACAATGAAGAAAAAGATCATAAACACGTCAAAAAAAGTTTTGGAAAAATTGAAAGAGGATCTAGATAAACAAGACTGGAATGATGTGTATGTTGATGATGCGAACAGAGCATATGATGAGTTTATGAATATCTTGGAAGCTCTGTATGAAAAGAATTGTGTGCAAACAAATTACACAAAGAGAAATACGATTGATCAACCATGGATGACAAAAGGGTTGAGAAATGCTTGTAAAAAAAAGAATTATTTGTATTCATGTTTCTTGAAATTGCGAAGTCAGAGCGCTGAAGAAAAATATAAAAAGTATAAAAATAAATTAGTAGGGATTATAAGGAAACATAAGAAAGAATATTATAGTAAATTATTAGATAAAAGTAATGGTGATATGAAAGCAACATGGCGAGTAATGAATAGTGTCCTGAAGAATCATAAAGCAAAAACTGGTATTTCAAAATATTTTGTAAAAGACAACGATGAAATTCATGATGAAAATGAAATTGTAAATGGATTTAATCAATATTTTGTGAATGTTGGATCAAGCCTTGCAGCTAAAATACCAAAAGTAGATAAAAATGTGATCCACTCAATTACAGGTTGTGCAAATAGTATTTTTCTAAATGGAACTAACAAAGAGGAAATAATGAATGTAGTAAAAATCTTACTGACAAGAGATCAAAAGACTGGGTGGACATGGATATGATGTTTGTAAAGGACATAATGAGCCATCTGCCCTCCACACAGCTCTCACACATCTGGACACAAAAGACTCTTATGTTAGAATGCTGTTCATTGACTTCAGCTCGGCATTCAACACCATCATCCCCCAACAGCTCATCCTTAAACTGGACAGTCTGGGGCTGAACACCTCAATGTGTAACTGGCTGCTAGACTTCCTGACCGGGAGACCACAGGCAGTACGGGTCGGGAATAACACATCCAGCACCATCACATTGAATACAGGAGCCCCACAAGGATGTGTGCTGAGCCCCCTTCTATTCACCCTGCTAACACACGACTGCACACCATCGTACAGCTCCAACCACTTCATCAAGTTTGCGGACGACACAACAGTGGTGGGTCTCATCAGCAACAACGATGAGACGGACTACAGGGATGAGGTGAGCCGCCTGGCCTTGTGGTGCGGACACAACAATCTCACTCTCAACGTGGAGAAGACAAAAGAGATTGTTGTGGACTTCAGGAAGAGGGATGCCCAACATGCCCCTCTGACCATCAACAACACCACAGTGGAGAGAGTGGACAGCACCAAGTTCCTGGGAGTGCACGTCTCAGAGGACCTGTCCTGGAGCAGGAACACTGCATCACTGGCCAAGAAGGCTCACCAGCGCCTCTACTTTCTCCGCAAGCTGAATAGAGCTGGAGCTCCAACCCCCATCATGTGCACCTTCTACAGGGGCGCCATAGAAAGTGTCCTGACCAGCTGCATCACGGTGTGGTATGGTGCATGTACTGCATCCTGCCGAAAGAGCCTCCAGCGTATAGTGAGAGCAGCTGAGAAGATTGTCGGCACCTCCTTGCCCTCACTACAGGACTTACACAGCAACCGCCTCACTCGGAAAGCCCTCTGCATGGCAGGTGATCCCACACACCCACTACACAGCTGCTTCAGCCTGTTGCCATCGGGGAGGAGACTGAGGAGTCTCCAGGCTCGAACCAGCAGACTGAGAGACAGCTCTGTTCATCAGGCAGTCAGGATGCTTAACACTCTGCCAGCTCTGCCCTCCCTCCCACTTGTACTGCCTTAATCACAAAAAACTTTCACACATTACCACACAACACAAAGTTTTTAACACTGGACTCTGTGTCATCAATACGGGTCATTCACTCAACTCACGGTCATGTGCTCATTCAGTTTGCACTACTTCTCATATTTGCACTAATGTTTGTATTACATTACTGCCTATAGTCATACTACTGTTTACATTTACTGTTGACATTTATTACTACTGTTTACATTTATTACTACTGTTTACATCTAGACTTTTTATATCTACACTACTGCTGATATACAGTATATATTCTTTTTACTAGCCTTATTGCATAATGCCACTTTGTTTCTATACCAATATCAACTACCTCATACATATACTGTGTACATTAACCCCATATGCTGCTTTGTCACTCTTTACAAATGTCAAATGCCAGAACCTTCATTTATTTTATAGATATACTTTTTATACTTTATACTTCGGGACAGTATTACACTCTATTTCATTTTTGCTGTTGGTGAAACTTTTTATACTTTTATACTACTATGGAAAACTACTATGAAAAAACTCAGGACAGTATTACACTCTATTTCATTTTATGATTATGTTTATTAAATGTTGGTGTTTTGGTGTTGGTGAAACTTTTTATACTTTTTTTTACTACTATGAAAAACTACTATGCAAAAAAACTCAGGACAGTTATTATTTCATTTTATGCTTGTTTATTAATTGTTTAGTGTTTAAATGTTTACTGTTGCACCGAGGGACAGAGAGAGAAATGCAATTTCAATCCTGTGTATGTCCTGTACATATTACAGTTCTGACAATAAAGTTGACTTTGACTTTGACTTTGAGGAAAAGTTTACAAGACAGTTGTGAGACTAGCAATGTTGTATGGTCTGGAGACAATGGCAGTGGCAAAAAGACAGTAGAAAGAACTGGAAGTAGCAGAAATTAAGATGTTGAGGTTCTCCTTCGGAGTGACAAGGATGGATAATATTTGGAATGAGATCATCAGAGGTACAGCACATGTTGAACATGGGAGATCAAGTTAGAGAGGCCAGACTGAGATGTTTGGACATGTTCAGAGGAGGGACAGTGAGTATATTGGTAGAAGGATATTAGAAATGCAGCTACCAGGAAAAAGACAAAGAGGAGGTACGGTATATGGATGCAGTTAGAGAGGTCATGGAGGTAGTTGGAGGGAGGACAGAGGATGTAGAGGACAGAGTGAGATGGAGGAGGATAACTCACTGTGTCGACCCTTGAGATGAAAGAAGTGTACCTGTATGTGTGTAGGGGGGTGTAAGGGGAGGTGTGTGTGTGTATGATGAGCATATAGGAGACTGAGATTGTGGTGCAATGACA
The DNA here is from genome assembly GCA_038048925.1 of Garcialebias charrua. Taxonomy (NCBI): domain Eukaryota; kingdom Metazoa; phylum Chordata; class Actinopteri; order Cyprinodontiformes; family Rivulidae; genus Garcialebias; species Garcialebias charrua. Next base: position 25,837 of record JBBPBX010003913.1, on the reverse strand, counting down.
CTGACATGCGCAGATCAGCATGTCTACAGTTTACTGCCTTGCTCTGACTACTAGCTCTGGTTTATGCCCATGGGAAGCATCACCCCTCCTTTGTGGTGAAACAGGCCAGTAAGTGAGTAGTCTTTCCTTGATTCACATGTCCCCAAATGTAAACACACATCTTTGCAGGGACCACCTGCCAGCACAAGCTTGTCCTTTGTGTGGATATCAATATAAGCCTAGGATTCTGTTACTTTGCTCCCCAGAGAGCAGGCCGAGCACCCTTGTTACCATTCCAAGCTGCTGGTAAAGTAGATGTTTGAACAGAATGACAAGTACTAGTGCATCACTTGTTATCTTAGCATTTACAGACAGCTCATGTTTCCCAGCTTTTCCAGCTTAATTCAAACAAGGGTAGCTCAAATGTCAAAAATTCTGCAAATACTGTGCAAATCATATTTTGTAGCTAAACTATCTACAGTATTTCTCAGGCTACAGAATGTAAATGTCTCTAGCCGCACATAGTAAACATAAGATCAATCATAATTTTGTACATAAATAAGACACTAGTAATTCAGCTGCGGGCACCCAGTGTTCAGTAGCATGCAGCTTTCTTGTTGTAGTTCAAGAATCAGCCACTAGATGGCATTTCACAGACTATAGCTTGCTTTCAACACAGGTTGAGACTAGATGATTGTCAGAAGTCTAAATTATGCTTTGCTTCTGACTCGTGGTTAAAACCATTCAAACTACAAAATGAACACAAGAACTATCTAAGCATAATCACGGGACAGAACAGTGCCAAACACCTATGTAACTGAAATATTTTTTCATTTATTTATTTATTCATTTTATAAAAAGAACACACAACAAACACTTGTCTCTTGTAAATATAAAATGAAAGGCGGCAGAAGAAGAAAATATCTTATTATGTCTGCCCCTTTAAAAAAAAATAATTTCAAACAATAATTATATATAAGTAATAATGAAAAAAAGATTTTAATTCGCTCGTGACAAATTCCATTTCCTCATTTCTGTCAGTGGAGGTCTGGAGGAAGAAGCGATCACTTGACTTTTGGCAAAAAAAACAAAAGAAAAGTCCAGAGCAGGGATGAAGAAGGGGGATTTAATACATTTGTGTCACATAAAAAACAGTTTTGCATCGCTTTGCAATTATTTCAACGAGAACCTGCGCGGCCGCTGCAGGCTCGCAACAGGCGGGGGCGTGGGTTAGGAGCGTGAGAAGTTAGAAGCTCTGTTTTTATTGGCTGGTTATAAACTCTGTTTTTATTGGCTGGTTAACTACGGGGCACTTTGGTTTTTATAAATGCTTTTATTATCACCGGGAGACGCCAGAGGACTATAGTTTTTTTCAGAGATTACCTGTCAAACATCAATCTATCATTAAATAGTGGCAGAGTTAAGAAATATGTTTAAAAAATAAGTTACATACTGATCCTTTAATGTAAATGTTCTATCTAATTGTTCCAGGTAATCTGTTATCTTTGATATTTTAGCGTTTATGCTTCTGCTATTGAGATGAATAATAGAGTCCTCCATTTGTCATATTAATATCGTTAAATTGATTTTCATTATAATATTCACTATCATTAATAACTGGAATGAAATTTGTGTTAATAACATCTTCAACATTATATATTTTGGATTCTGAGTCTTCATACATTGTCATATTTCAATGTATTTGTTCATTAGATTGTTTATGTTGTCAACATTTTTGTTTTTGTGTGTGTGTGTTATTGTCAATGAATTATAGTTTATCATTTTCTGAGCTTATCTAAGTCTATCCAAGTCTTTCAACTCTTTTATTATTGTAGCCTGTGACCCTTCCTTAACCTTAATCCATATATTTCAGTTTCTTGTCCACGTAGATACATTTTTTTTTGTTTTCTTAGCAATCTTGCTTCCCGTGCAATATTACTATTTTTTTAGTAAGATGTTCATTTATATAAACTTTTGTACCTGTCAATTTCCTGGCTTGTATTAACACATTATTTCTTACTTTCCTGCTCGTGAATCTCACAACTATTGCAGGTTTTGATTTGTCCATTTTTGTACGCAGGGTGTAACAAATTGAAATGTCCTTGTGATCCACGCCGATGTCCTTGTCCTTCAAAAATGTCACTACTTGTTTCTCTAATGTTAGCAACTCTTCCTGTGGTGCATCCTCTGTTGTCTCTTAACCAGTGAGAGCTTTTTTATATGACCGGGGTTTAACTTCTAGTCCGATAATCACTAAGTTTTCTTGTCTTGCATTCTGCTCTAGTTCATTGACTTTTTGTTCAAGTTCATCTATTTTTTTGTCCTTGTTGCTTATTAGAAGTTTCAGTTGTTTAACTTCCTCAAACAAACCCATCAGGAGGGTTGTTTGAGATGTCAACTTCGTCAGTGCATCACTCATAAAGTTGAAAGATCTTTTTAGATCTTCCATGTCTCCCGAATTATGTTCCAGTGGTTCTTTTTTTAGATTTAGACATTATTTACAGTAGTTTTCCGCTTGATGGCAGCAGTTCCCTATTTTTCGATCCAGAGGCCAGACCTGGTCATTCAAGTGACCCACCAGACACCCACGTCAGCTGCGGCCGAACTCACAGACACCTCCTTCCCACGGCGAGCACCCCGTGGCCCCCCTTGGCCTCCAGCAGCCGGAAAAGATCGCAGATGATGGATCCACTTCCAGGAAGCACGCAGGCCGGACGGCAGCGAACGAATCCCACGTCGACAGTAGACCAGGTCCAGCAGCGACAGATCGCCCGACAGCCCGCCGCACCGCCGCACCCCCGGCTCGGCGACAACAATCCCTCGGCTCGTCCACTGAAGGCCAAGGTCCGGACATGACGCTGACCAGGCAACCAGCTTCCTCCGCACCCAGCTCCAATGCCAGAGACCGGATTAAATTCCAGGTCCCAACAGATCCTCAGAATCCACAACGGACAGTCGACTTCCAGCGAGCGTGAAAAACCAGGTAAGACAAAAAAATTCTTACAAAATTGGTCTGGTTATTCCATGCGAAAATTTAAATTTGTTAAATTGTTTGAGTAGCTGCAACAGAGCTTCAGCGAGGTACAACACAACACGTCATGCTCCGCCTCTGTCCTCAAAGACTCTGAAATGAAATCAAATGTTTTTCCTGCTAAATTACGAAGTGTAGTGATTTCTGGAGGTCTTGAAGGAATTGACGAATATTTGAAGGAAGTGACGCTTTAGGAATTACATACAGTACTGGCAAAATTTACCCAGAGTTCTTTTCGAGGTCATGCGATCGGATGTCAAATAGTACTGGTAAAATTTAGTAAATATTAATTAAATAGGTACCATTGATTTTATTGTTAAACATTTTTTGTAACAGCTGCTGTTTTGAAATTTACTTTCTAAATACATATGATGTGATTTCTACTCAACAGAGCTCACATGAGGAGCGGAGGAGACAACGGGAGGGAGGGGCTGTTCCCCCTTTCTCCCTCCATCGCCTCCTCCACTTCATGCTGGTATTTAAACAGTACTTACCATACAGAAATTATTAAAAAATTATATTTAAATATGTACCAGTCTTGACTGACTGTGACTGCTTTAAAAATAAATGTGACTAGACTTCTCCTTCGCTGAGCTTCCATGATGAAAGGGGAGGGGGAACACCCCACCCCCCTTTGTCTCCAAATGTGGGTTTAATGAGATCCCGATATTTAAACACATATTTACCATGTACAGAAAAATAATATTAATAATGTCACACAATATCATCACTGTATGAAATTAGTGAAATTAGTATGTGCATTTAACCCATCAGCAATTAGCAATTGACACAGCAATTAGTGAATTAGTATGTGCATTTAACCCATCCACCACCATGTGGTGCAGTGGGCAGCTATTGGAGGTGGGGATGAGATGTGCTGCCCAGAGACACCACGCAGTGTGCAGTGACCGGGGACTGAAGCTCGGACTTTCGGGTCCCGAGCCGGCTGCCGTCACACAAAAAGAATTGTAAAACTTTTATTAAAGTGTGTGCCAGACTTGACTGCTTTAACCCTAGGATGCATGAACAACCAATACCTACATTCTTCCATGAGTGGGGTCAAAAATGACCCCAGTTAGAATCAATGGGTTTTTGCAATGAATTTAAATTATGTCTTTAATTTTGGTTAAAGGCAGTTATGTTTATTATATTTGGGTCAACAAAAGACTGATTTTAGATTTAACATGGTTATTCATAACTTTTTATTTAAAAAAATCACACGAAATAACATCAAAAATCTTCAAAAATTATAGAATGTCTATCTGTCTGAAGGACAAAAAAGAGAATGAACATACAACCAGAACACTGTACACTCACATGTGCCTACGCAAACATATTTTCTCTATTCACTGTGTGCAGTTGTCACTAATTATTTGCTTTTGGCTGTGACCATTGCACACTGGGGTACTGCATTTCCTGCACCAATTGGTGGCTTTGTAATCTTTGTTTATTGGACACATCTGGCACCTCTTTCTCTTCTGTTGGCCCTCTGTGCCTCTCTCCTGTTACTTGTTTGCAACTTTTGTCACTCCACATCTTCCAGTTGCTTCAGAGATGTCGGTTGGTAGGTTCAGGGTACCTTGGGTTGTGTAGAAGACTCCCAAAGAGCACACACATTGGTACATTCCAGTTCTTCTCACTTCCTGCAAGAATGGTCACTCCAATGAAGGCCATGAGCTCCTGTTTGCTTAGATTTTTCCACTATTTTCCTCTGCTTGTTGCGACTCTTCTTCCCTCCATGTTTGTTCATGTCAACACCTCTTCTAATATACTATCCATCCATTATCTTTTACCCGCTTCTTCCATTTTTGGGTCACGGGGGTCGCCGGTGCCCATGTCCAGCAATCACTGTGCGAGGGGTGGGGTACACCCTGGACGGGTCGCAAGTCCATCACAGGGCCACATAGAGACAAACAACCATTCACTCTCTCACTCACACCTAGAGACAATTCAGAGTTACCAATCAGCCTAACATGCATGTTTTTGGTCTGTGGGAGGAAACCGGAGTACCCGGAGGAAACCCACGCATGCACGGAGAGAACATGCAAACTCCACCCAGAAAGGCCCCCGGACCGGGATTTTAACCAGGTACCTGCTCGCTGAGAGGCAGCAGCTCTACTAGTTGCGCCACCGTGCTGCTCTTCTAATGTACTATCGGTGATAAACAGCTTTCATGCATCTATTGAGAGATGGTGCTAAACCCAGGTGCAGGCCCTGACCGACTTCTCAGTAAATTGTGGCTTGGTGTTTTAGCCTGAGTGGGAGATAACTCTGCCTAGTAAGAGCCCTCATGGCTCATTCTGTTGGACACAATATCCATTCCCTCTTTGGAGGTCTCAGAGGACTCCTCCGTGTCTGACTGATCTTGTTCAGCAGAGGCAGGTTGGTTTCCAGACAGCCTGACATGTCCAGGTGGACAATAATCTGTATCCTCTACATTCAAGATGCCAGATCCCGAGTCAGTACCACTGATGGGTTCTTCATTCCATCCGTTCAGGGTCATATCTCGAGCAAGGTCTTCGGGTATCGCTGTCCTCCAAATAGTCATGATAGTTTAGATGAGAAAACATAAAACAGACAAACATGAGACTTGGTTTCAACAAAGGACTATGACAACAATGGACAACAGCAACAATAGACAATCATAAAAGAGGCATACAGATTTTTAAAATAATATATATATAATATAATATATATAATAATATGTAATAGGTTATCCAACAGGTTTGCATTTGTTACAAGGAATTATGAATACAGTGAGTTTCTACACAACAAATCCAGTAATATCAGCTGGCTTACTAAGCTAGTGTAATGTTAGCTAGCTTAAGTACTAACATTATTTTGTAGTTAGCTAAGAGTGTCTACTTTGTTGACCAACAGGATATTCTATCAGTAAAGTCATGGAGTTGGTAAATGAAGATAATACATGTTTGCTGCTGTGTCAAACTGACCTCCTAGTGGTGAGACTGCAGGTATCAGATGTGTAAATGAGACAGAAAATGTATCTTGACAGTCACAGTTGGTAAGAATCAAAGGTTCCCAAAGCAAACCCTTGAGATTCCATTGGAAATGCTTGGGGTCATTTTTGACCCCACTCATGAAAAACTGGGGTAGTGACACAAAAACTGCAATTTCTGAAAATGTATAAAAACATTTAAAAAAATTCAAATGGCTTGAAGTCACAAACATGTTTTATGAGGAATACCTGGAATATGGAAGAGTAAAAACTTTTAGTTTCAGAGATTTTGAAGAATAACAACCCTCGGGGTCATTTTTGACCCCACTTATGCATCTAAGGGTTAAATTACTTCTTCTCAGCGGAGCCCATGTCATGACCCAGGGGAGGTAGAACAGCCTTTAACATAGCTAAAAAACATTTTTTTAAAGTATCGATAGTCAACCAAAAGTCACTCTTCGCCATGTTCTTCATCTTCCTGAGAACTAAAGTCCTCTCTTCGAGGCTCAGAAAAACGTGATCACACCACCTCTGTGTCTCTCTCTTCACTTTCCCTCGTGCTGTCGGCATCATTCCCCAGAAGACTTCTTGTCACATGATGACAGAGTGGGTGGAGTTATGCTAGGGAATGTTAACCCTGAGCAGTCTGTACATGTGATTAACTGAGGGCATTTACTCTGTGTAACAATAGCCCGCCTAAAAGAGGGCGGGTGCTTGGCAGCTATGAGCACCCAGCACCATCAAAAATGTTAGTCAATGGCAGGAAATTACTGAGAGACAGCAGGAGCTCAAAATAAAATTTAAATATATAACTTGTGAAAATTATGAAAAACCAACAAACAAACAAAAACCTAAATTAGCCGCTCCTGCATATAAAACATGGGGTATAAAGTGTGAGAAAAAAAGTAGTGGCTTATACACCGACAAATACGTAGTTTGACCAAGTAGCCTAATAACCACTTTTACCTCAAACTTCATGCTCAGTAATCCAGGTAAAAAAATCCAGCAAATTTGTTGAAATTTGTTTTGAACCACTTTGTCCATGGCTGCCTCAGAGGAGTCGACAGGGGAGAGGGCAGATTCCAGAAACCATCTTATCACCAGCAAACTGGTTGGCCTACTATGTGAAGGTGCTACTTATGGGACCGAGTTTGTTGTGGCTCCTCGCACTGATGAAGTCTTTTGGATGAAAGACAAAACATTTCAACACAAAGAAACTGTCCAGAGGAACCATTTAGACCATTTTGATATCACCATTTGATAAATTCAAGACACTGAGACAACTGGTATAAAAGAAAATTGTAAGTAATGTATGCTTGCACATTCAACATAGTTCTTAGAAGAGATCAACATTACTTTATGCTTTACCTTCTGGAATAAATGTCAAAACTGATTTTATGGATGTTCTTTTTCAATCATGTAATTGTAGTTCAGCAGTATGTGATGATATTCACATTTTTAATAAGGAAATCAGTTTGAATTGAAGCTTATCTGCAAAAAAAAAAAAGGCAGTGGCAATAGATAAGGTTGGCTCACAAAATCATCCATTGGTGCTGTTGTCTGAACTTCATGGTGGAATAATAATATATGACAGTACACAGTCCAGCAGCATTAATTAAACAGGCTGTTGTCAGCAAAATAATTGTTTTCTTTTTCTTTGTCTCTCTGTGTTAATCCAGATAATGTAGTTTTTTTTCCACTACATATTTTGTTTTTGTTAAAACAAACAAACAACATTTTTTTAGTTTTGTTTTAGAGTTCTTTATGTGGGTCTGCATCCTGGGTCAAAAACCTCTGTACCACTGTGACAGAATGGGAGATGCTTGACGTATGTTTTATACATAGCACTCAACATCCACTGTTATACACCGTATGCTGGTACCACAGTATTGGCTTGAAAGCTAATGGAGTCACAGGACATTACTGGTTTAATTGGTGATTTATGAACAGTTAGAAGTGGCTTTAAAAGGGACTTGTGACTTGTCTTTGTGTCCATAGCATGGAATCATTTTGTGAAAAGGCCAAGAGTGTTCACCTTCAGCCAACATTGGTTTGGCCACAACATATAATCGTATCTCCAGTAAATGAAACAGACACATTTTGTTATTGAATATCATGGAGAAATTCTGAGTTTTCCTCCAAAACCATCAAACGATAAAGGAGCCATTCCATCCACCCAGCCTGCCTTGAATGTGTGCATATATAATTAAACACTTACAGGCAACAACAACACTTTTTGTTTGGGTAAAGATGTGGAATGGATGTTGGAGTTGATGAAGACAGAATTTGTTAAAATACAAACTTGGTTTAAACTTAATAAATTATCATTAAATCTAGATAAAACTAATTACATGATATTCAGTAATAAAAATAAAACTGTTGATGTTCCATTTAAAATTGAGGGTGTTGAGATTTGTAGAGTGAGTGAGGTGAAGTTTTTGGGTGTTATCATTGATGACAAACTGACATGGAAACAACACATAAATTCTGTAAGAGTAAAAATAGCTAAAGCTATCACAGTACTGTACAAAGTCAGAGACTTATTAAATTATGAAGCTCTGCATTTGTTGTATAATGCAATCATTGTTCCACACTTAATCTATTGTATTGATGTTTGGGGGAAAGTGTGTAAAACAATTACAAAGCCTATTTTCATTTTACAGAAAAGAGCTGTAAGAATTATCACCAGAAAGCATTACTGTCACCCATCAAGCCCATTATCAACTGAAGTTATTGAAGTTCCATGATTTGGTATATTATAATATTTTATCAGTTATGTATAGGGCTCATAATAACACATTACCTTTAAATATTCAAAAAAATTGTTAAAAGACAAAGTTGTTATGATCTTAAGGGGACAGAGATATTTGGAAAACCAAAATTCACAAAAAGTTTGAAGGGACGGTCCACCTCAATCCAACAAATAGGATTGTGGAATGGTCTGGAGAGTGATGTTAAAAATGCCAAGTCAATGTGTCATTTAAGAAAAGGCTAAAAACTGAATTGTTAAAAAAAAGTAGCTTAATGTTTAATGTATTAGAGTTAGAAAATTAGAAAGAGTTATTCTTTTGTTTTGTTACTTGAAGTTTAAGTTTAGGTTTGAGTTGAAGTTGAAGTTTAATATTACTTGGAGTTTATTATTGTTTGAACAAACTGTTTGAAAAAAGGGGCAGATATAATGAGATTTTCTTTCTTCTTTCTGCTGCCTTTTATTTTATATTTTGTATTCTTCTCATTTTGGGGATTTTATTTTTTTATTTTTTATGAATAAACTTTAAAAAAAATCTTACAGGCTGTGCATTCCTAGACATTAATTAAGAACTATTTAACCAAAAGTTCATGAAAGCTGTTAAAAAATTGGTGACAAAGCCTCGATTCAATCCAGCTCACATCCAATACAGCAGAACAGCACAATGCATAACGGCAACATTTCAACTATGAAGATATGAAATAAACCTCCATGCAACAACATTATACAGCCTAAACCCACAGTTAATTTATTTGATCCACAACAGGATTCTACTCCCCCCAGACATGCCTTTGGGGTGACATTGACATATTAGTTGTTCTAATTGAGGAGGTATTTGAACTGCTTCTAGTTTAACTCAGATCCATTTTTTCATTTTTATTAATTTTTACCCGTTGCACACAAACAAATGATTGTTTCTGTTTACTCATAATTATTGGTTAAAAAATGTAGCTGCTTTTTTACAGGTTTGACAAACAAATTTAAAATGTTGCATTCAGGGTATGGTGTGGTGCATTTATGACCCCCCCCCCCATATCTATAGAAAAAAGCAGTTAGAAAAATATTAATAATTTATTATTATTATGTTTTTTATTATGTGACTAAAGCTACAGATATTTGTTTCAATTTAGTCAACTGGTTTCTGTGACATATTGAGTGAGATTTGACATTTGTAATGATAAGATTACACAGGTAACTTTGTATAGCCAGTAAAATTGTCAGATCTTGCAATAACTAATTTGAATTCTTGCAAATTAGTTTTAAAATCAACACAAACCTGTGAAAGGGGAAATAACATTTAATCAATTGTTACTTATTTTTTGACCTACTGAAGGACTTCATATTGTGGACATTATATTGTTGTATTGTTGTCAGGAATTAAGGCAGAGCTGAACAGAAATAACCCATATGCAGACAGAACTCGAGGAGGCCAAGAAGTGATATAAAAATAAATATTTTAATGATACAAATAAACAGCTGGCGAGGCAACAAAAACACTTAGGCCCTGTTTACACGGACACTGTGTGGGGGAAACGGATGTTTTGGGTATGTTAATTAGGTGAAAAGTTTTGCGTTGACACTGTCGAATTCTGTGGATACGACTCTCTCCCCCTCCAACCCCCGTCCTCATGATTTCACTGTAGTTACCATGCTGGGCCTTTAGATGGCGCTGTGATTTTTGGAACCTTCACTACTACGCATGCGCTGCCTGAGGTAAACAGCTGCCTGTCTGCTTTCCTCTCTGGCTAAAATCAGCTAACTACAAGTTGTTGTCAACAAGTTAACAACAAGTTAAAGCTGGAATTTGGACAAGAGTCAACAGATTTGAGTCAGTGGGACCCGCTTCATCTAACAAGCTGCACACTAGACGCTGAGACTGTGGACCAGAACCGCTGAGTGGACTGTGGACCAGAACCGGACTTTACTCCGTGATGCAGCTGACTTACAGCAGGTAAATCAACGTTCTTAATATAATGTTTGCTTGTGTTTACTTTGATCACACAACAACTGAGTTTTTATTTATTTATTTATTTCTGCCAGGTGGAGAAGCTGTCGCTCCAGCAGGCAGACGGTTCGGCGCGGTTCTGATGGGTCCAGATGAAAACACAGCAAGAGTCCAGTTCATTAACGTAGTTACAGTTCGGTTCACGTGTTTTAATAGTGTGTTCAGTTTAATTCTCAGTGTTTGTGTTTAAACTTTGGTGCTGAATAAATAAATAAATAAAAAATAAACCTGGTGTCTTCATTTTCACAGCACGTTACGCACTGTTTAAAAAATGTAACGAGTCCAGATAGATACTGTAGTTCAGATAAATTTACATCTCCCACGCCAACATAAATACTGTTTATTATTGTTAAACTGTTATATTTTGCAACGTGAAATGTCAGACTGTCCACGCGCATGCGGGCTGCGCGCATGTGGTTGACACAAAAGCTCCACGGGAGATGTTTACATTATCAGCGGGGGGTCAGCGAAAAAGTTCCACCTTGAGAGCAGGGTCAGGAAAGTATCGGTGTCATCGAGGGGGGCCAGCAGCGTCGTGTAGGCGATAAGCAAAGTCGCAAAGAGAAAGTAGCGGTTACACTCAAAATACGCGCCGTGTAAACTGGCCCTTACAGGAATAGAGACGTGAGGGACACAAGAGGATACCCAACAATGCACCGACGAGGACTAAGACACAGACCAGGGCTTATACTGTATACACACAGACAAGACGAGACAGAATTACAAACACCTGGGCATGAGACAAGTACAAAAAGATCGGGATGATTAACAAGAGACAAAAAGGATAACAGACAAGAAAGTCCCAGCAGAGGGCATAATCCTTACATTACCCCTTTCCCCCCCAAAAAAAAACTAGGGCGGGCGGAGGGAGGAACTGCAAGGATGGAGGACACGAGGAAGACAAAGGGACACAAGGAAAACACAAGGGCAAGAAACCAAAAAACAGCAAGACGAGGCCTGGGAGTAAACACAACTAAACACAAAGACTAAACTGTGGGAACTAAAAACAAAGACTAAAACCTAAGAAAAACTGTGAAAACTAAACGAAAACAAAACCTAAGAAAATATCAAAAGTTCATCTAGCACGAAGAGCCAGTTCGAGCCGTCCAGCACGAGGAGACAGTTCAAGGGGGCAGCCTGGAAGCCGTCCAGAACGAAGAGCCAGTTCAAGGGGGGAGGTCGGGAGGCCGTCCAGCACGAGGAGATAGTTCAAGGGGGTGGCCGGGAGACCATCCAGGTTGAGGAGGTAGTTCAGGGGGTTGGCCGGGAGGCCGTCCAACATGAGGATTGAGTTCAAGGGGCGGCCGGAAGGCCATCTAAAACGAGGAGTTTGTTCAGGGGTACGGCCAGGAGGCCGTCCAGCACGAGGAGCGAGTTCAAGGGAGCGGCCCAGAGGCCGTCCAACATGAGGAGTCAGCTTGAGGACTTCGGGGGCCGCAACAGGCAACCTTGAGAGCTACAGCAGATGACACGAGGAGCCAAGGAGTCTCTGCAGTAGGCGACGCGGGGAGCCGAGGAGTCTCAGCAGCAGGCGATGCAAGGAACCAAGGAGTCTCCGTAGCAGGTCACGCGGGGAGCAGAGGAGTCTCTGCACCAAACACCGTGGAACCCGTAGAGGACATGGGGAGCCAAGGAGCCTCTACAGCAGACAACGGGGAATTTGGAGACGTGGAAACAGTGGTTGTAGGGACCACTGGGGAGCCACTCGCGTGGAGGGCCAAGCAGCCTCTACAGCAGGCGAGGAGAATTGCTGAGGAGCTTCTACAGCAGGTGACGAGAAGCGTTGAGGATCCTCTACAGCAGTCGACGAGAAGCGCCAAGGAGCCTCTGCAGCAGGTGACGAGAAGCGCCAGGGAGCCTATACAGCAGGCGACGTGAGGAACTGTGGCGCAACCGTAGCAGGTGACATGAAAAGCTGAAGAGCCTCTGCAGCAGGTGACGAGAAGCATGGAAAAGCCTCTGCAATAGGCGACAAGGAGCACTGAGGGACCTCTGCAGCATGCGGTGAGAATCAGAGAATGATGGTGGAACCTCTGCAGCTGGTGACGAGAAGAGTTGAGAGACCTCTGCAGCAGGTGACAAGGAGCGCTGAGGGACCTATGCAGCAGGTGGCAAGAAGAGCTGAGGGACATCTGCAGCAGGTGGCGAGGAGGACGTTGGAACCTCTGTAGCTGGCGATAAGAAGAGCTGAGAGACCTCTATAACAGGTGGTGAGGAGAACGGTGAAGCCTTTGCTGCTGGTGACGAGAAGAGCTGAGGAACTTCTGCAACAGGTGACAAGGAGAGGAATCTTCGGCGAAGAGGCAGAAAAGGCGGAATCCTTGGCGGTAGAGGCGGAATCTTCGGCGGTAGAGGCGGGATCTTCGGCGGATGAACTAGGAGCCGAAGAGCCAGAACCAGGAGCCGAAGAGCCAGAACCACTAGGCCAAAGAGCCAGAACCAGAAGCCCAAGAGCCAAAACTAGGAGCCAAAGAGCCAGAACCAGGAGCCGAAGAGCCAGGACCAGGAGCCGAAGAGACAGGACCAAGAGCCGAAGAGCCAGGACCAGGAGCCGAAGAGCCAGGACCAAGAGCCGAAGAGCCAGGACCAGGAGCTAAAGAGCCAGGACCAAGAGCCCAAGAGCTAGGACCAAGAGCCCAAGAGCCAGGACCAAGAGCCCAAGAGCCAGGCGAGGAGTCTGTAGCCGAAGAGTCAGGCGAGATGTCTGCAGCTGAAGAGTCAGGCGAGGAGTCTGCAGCCGATGAGTCAGGTGAGGAGTCTACAGCCGATGAGTCAGGCGAGGAGTCTACAGCTGATGAGTCAGGCGAGGAGTCTACAGACAATGAGTCAGGCAAGGAGTCTGCAGCCGATGAGTCAGCCTCTTGGACTGGGGCTGAGTCAGTAGGTCCTCTCTATTGTCGACCTCTGCCATAGCGGCGACGGCGTAGTCCATGACCAGGCCGGGACTCCTCCTTGGGCTCAGGGACTCCTTCAGCACAGGAGACATGAGGGACGTCATCCAGGACCCCCTCGGAGCAGGACACATGAGGGGCGTCCGCCAGGTCCCCCTCGGAACAGGACCCTGCAGGTGCTGGAGAGCCTGCAGGTGGTAGGGAGACCTCAATGGGCAGAAACAGTTCAAGTGGGCCAGGGACTGGTTTTTGGTGTTGGTTGTCTGATAGACCTGATCTCGTTCAGGATCTGGTAGTATGCAGGGATGGATATGAGACCAGGTATAGACAATAATAGTTTTTCAGCTAGTGTACGAAATAGATTCAAACAGTCAGGGTTATCATAAGCTGAATGAAACAGTTTTTGTAGATTGGAATTTATGTGGTAGATGTCATAGGCACCTACCACCCTGAAGAACTTCCTGGGGGGACCTCTGCTGGAGTGATGTGAGATTGTTGTTTTAACTGATTTTCGGGCTGGCCTCCCTTCATCTGATCTCCTGACGAATGGGGGAAGGAGTGAGAGGTAACAGGACTGAGTCTCGTGCAGGCCTTGTGCGGGAGTGTGGTTCCGGACTCCACCCTCACCGGGATCCTAAGAGGTGAGACATACGGATCGGCACTCTCAACAACACCGGAACACAGTCCCTGAAACTCAGCTTCGCCGGACTGAGCTGGATTACAAGTAGAGGTAACAGAAGTGGATGCTGTGGGCTGCTTCCGGGTACGTTTTTTGCCACTCCGGCGGCGGAGATGAGGTAGAGGGACAGAGATCAAGGAGAGCTCGTCCTCCATTTCTGCGTCCTCTCCCGATGTCCACCCCGAATAGCCGAACGGAGCCGGGGATAAGGAGTGAACAGACCCGCGGTCAGGCAGCCCATCCAGAGCTGGGACCTTCTCTCTTCCTCGAGGACCAGGAGGGGAGAAGACAGAATCTCCACCTCCTGGCGGAAGTTCTCTTGTGCCGGCATGGGTCGCATCTGAAAACCGCCGCATTGAAACACAATTTCCTCCATCTGCAAGGACTTGAGAGGACAGGTAAGCGAGGAAATCTGTCTGCTAGGTTTTGGTTTTGGTCGGTGCATACTCTCAAGAATTCAGGTGGTACTGAACAGGAATAAATCCATATGCAGACAGAACTCGAGGAGGCCAAGAAGTGATATAAAAATAAACAGTTTAATGATATAAATAAACAGCTGGCTAGGCAGCAAAAACACTTATGGGAATAGAGACGTGAGGGACACAGGAGGATATCCAACAATGCACCGACGAGGACTAAAGGCTCCCCCATAGCTCTGCGTACGGCCATACACGTGTCCGTGCGCTCATACTGTGTGCAGGCAGTTCACCCGCACAGCTCAGCGTTTGTTCTCGCGCTCATTCTTGTTTGTTTTCGCACCAAATTCTTGACGTCATTTGAGCAGCTGTAGGGCAGAGCGTTTACCTACGGGACAAATTGAGGTAGCTGATAGGTCATTTGCTGATACGCCTACTGAATTGATTGACAGGTTGGGTGGGGGGAAAAAAGGCGCGAGCTGGCAGCTCCAGCTGCAGCGGTGTTCTGTGTTTATATGTTAATAAAAAGTTCTAAAAAAAACAAAAAAAAAAAACCAGGGAGCACTGGTCCTGCAGCCCACACATCAGACCAGAACACCAGGAAATCTGTAGAACCTCCTGCAGCCACGTTGGACCCGAGTATAATTTGCTCGTGACAAATTCATTCATTTCCTCATCATTTCAGTCATGGAGTCAACGGAGGAGGAAACGATCACTTGCCTTTTGGCAAAAAACAAAACAAAAGGCCAGATCAAGGATGAAGAAGGGGAATTTAATATATTTGTGTCCCATACAAAACAGTCCGGCGCCAGGCAGTTTATTGTGCGACAACGCGCTTGCGTTCGCGGTCGTAAAAATTGAGCTTGGCGCAAACATGCCCTGCGGGGGTATGCTTGTGCCTCTGCGTACGAACAACATAGAGTGGCATACGGCCGTACGCAGAGTTATGGGGGAGCCTTACCCGGAATTTACACTACATGCGTTCCGGCTCTGCCCCACTCCGCTCCGCAGGTCGCAGCTGAGCGTCTCAAAGTCCAGTTTACACTACCTCCGCTCCGCTCAGGTCCGCCTGGATGCGCTGCTCCGAGACGCATGCGCGGGAATTGCGAGATCGCGCGATAAATCAAGTGATAAATAATGAAGTCAGAACAAAACAATTCATTCGGTGGAAGAAGGAGAACAACAGTAGAGACTGCCTCGCTGTTTGATTGTTTTTTGCATTGAGATATGAGCGACAGGACATGGTTTGAGCGACAGGATGTGATCTATTACATTTCAGAATAAAATACTTTATTTATTTATTTATTTATTGTATTGCGTTTGTAGGTGTAGTCATAAATGATAGTTTGACAGCATTTTTGTACAAATAAATCCGTATAGAGCTAGGATAAAAGTCCGCCCGTGGTGATTTTATTTTGTAAATACGGATGTTGTGCTCGTTCCTTTTCCTGTTGGTGCGACGTAATCTTTGAAAGTTGACTCCGGCACAGCTCCGGCGTCCGGCAGAAATAGGATGGGATCCTATTTTGACGGACTATCGTCCGCTCGCCGCCGCCGTGCGGAGCCAGTGTAAACTCTCTCATTGATTATAATGGGTGCGTATTTGCTGCGGAGGTCGGACCGGAGCGGACCGGAGCCGGAACGCATGTAGTGTAAATTAGGGGTTAAGACACAGACCAGGCCTTATATACACACAGACAAGACGAGACAGATTACAAACACCTGGGCATGAGACAAGGACGAAACAGATCAGGGATGATTAACAAGAGACAAAAAGGAGAACAGACAAAGAAGGCCCAGCATAGGGCACAATCATTACAATTGTTTGCTGCACAGTAGACATCATTTCCAGTATTTCTAATGAATGTTTAGTTATTAAGATGAATCCTAAATTTCATGATATGATCTATTCATAAAGAAAAATCTTGTCTTGTCACATTTATATAATTTTTACATTAATTCCAACATTTCTTTCTCTACAAAGCTCCACAAGCTGCATTTCTTGTCTAAGAATTTTTCCGCCTTTTGTCATTTAATGAGCATTACGCTGCTCAGCCCAACTAACAAGTTTCTAGTGTCTGTTAACTTAAATAACAACATGTTAGTTGTTGAGTGGAAAAAGGAACAAAGCCCTTTCCCTCGTTACTGCTTGCACTTGATTGTTTTCAGCTTTCCTCTGAAGACAGCTTCTAACATTATTTTATAATCTTCCATCTTCTCCTCCAGATGCCCTCATCTCCACTCCCTTTCATGTCTGACTGTCGTTCAAAGCCCAATCATTAATGCAATTTATTTCTCGCTCTGTATTTTCTTTTTTTGGCTTCTCA
>JBBPBX010003912.1:63902-79618 GCA_038048925.1 Garcialebias charrua | reverse complement strand
AAGTGAAGAGATTCCTTTGTGAACAATTCGTTCACAGCAAATGACTTGTTGCTGATGGAACGAACGTTGAGGAGGGCCATGCGCAGAGATGACAGTTTATCAACTTTCATATCCATATTCAGCGGGATGTAGGGCTGGGCGATATGGAAAAAATCATATATCACGATATGGACTTTTTTATATCACGATAACGATATATATCACGATATAAAAAAAAACTTTGGACCAAATTTTTCCTGTACACACATACACATTGTGTTGTATATATACAACACGATGTGTGTGTGTGTACAGGAAAAATTTGGACCAAAGTTTTTATTTTATTTTACTACAGATACAGTTACAATTATAAGAATGTGAACAAAAAGAACAAGGAAATTTGGACCAAAGTAGAAACTTTGGTCCAACTTTGGACCTACTTTGGTCCAAATTTTTCCTGCAGGTGGCGGTAAAACAACGGCTGCTAATAAAACCCACGAAGAAGAAATCCGCTCTGACTGGAATCTGGAGTAAACAAGGCAAAGAAACAGAAAAGAGAACATGTTGCGTTTGATTCCGGTTCTGTTGTGTCTCTGGTCTGTTTTGTATTGGTTAACTGGACCCGAGTTCGGACTCGGTTGAACTTCGTGTCCTCTGGACCCATTTTGTCTCCGAGTTTCAGCGGAGCTAAATAATGGAAGCTAACAAGGTGAGCTTCCCCTCTTTTTGGTAAAAGTTCTTCTTCTTGGGCTGCCTGCGCAGCTGTTTCTCCATGTTGTGACACCCATAGATATCTGGTGACACCGGCTTCATGCCGGCTGCGTCTCTGTTGAACTCGAGTTTAACAACGTAAAGCATGTGTCGCTAACCCGCGCGTGCGTCAAACATAAAGCAGCGCCGTCATCTCGCAAAACCACAATATGAAGCTTCTTTGCGACCGTTATTTTTTTATTCTTATTTATCACGATAGAGACGATAGAAGGAAAGTAGCACGATAGACACGTTTCTATCGTCCCCACGATATATATCGTCATATCGCACAGCCCTAGCGGGATGTAGATTAAATTGTGCTCATCCAAGGAGCGTTTGTGACTAATAAATCTCCGTTGGTGAGCATGTAGGCCTCTATTCATATAGAGAGATGGCGATGAGTTGCAGGTCCCGACAGACCCGGTTCCCCATGACGTGTCCGGCTCCCAGCTGGTTGGCACGGACCGCAGACATCGAGATGAACCCCGCTCACTGGCCAAAAATCTGTGCAAACGTCTTACACGAGCCTGGACTCCGGCTCGAGATCCCCTTTTACGTTTCTTGCTTCTGGAGAATTGCAGCGGGCACTCATGTGAGCAGCAAACAAACGGAGGTGGAGGTGGATTTCTCCCACCTGAGCTGCTCCAGCTGTTACAACGAACCATTAGCGATTCTTTGATCGCCAACAGCGCATCACGGTCATAGACACGTACAGCAAACGTGCTACATTTGCTGACAAAAACTAAATAAATAAAAAATAAAAACAACAGACGGCTAAAAAGAATAAGTCGGGGAGCACTGGCGAAGCCACACAGAGGCGCCATCTTGCCACACCCACAGAAAAGGTACAGACTGCTAAACAGTAGAATGCTTCAGCTACTTTAAAATACAACCACTGTCTTTATAGTTAGCTATATTTACTTTTGTTCTTTGTTTATTTACTTTGTTTTTGTTTAGTGGAGACTGCCACCTATTATTATCCACCTGACGAGGGTTCATTAACTTTATACAGTATCTTACCGGTACTCTTCCGTCAACTTTAACGTAGCCCGAACCACAAGGTGCACCCCCACAAATGTTATATCAAAACGACCGGCTCGGCACCGTGTTGTGTGTTATTACTTTTAATGGTGTTTCCAGTTGCCATGGCGACGTAATTCACAAACACGCACGCCATTTTTACCCATTCAAAAATGCCTGACGGGACTCTTAGCGTCTAACTACCACAGTGAGGTCACAAGACTGAGAGTGGAGAGGTCTCTGATTAAAACACCGATTAACTTTTGGAGCCATTTTGGTTCAAGATGGCTGCCACAGCTACCTCAGTAAACTCAAAACGGACTAAAACTCAGTCATCCTTTGAGATATTGAGCTGAAATTTGGTACGGTTGTAGCTGAGAGCAAGTTGTTATACATTCCTGATGCAAATTAAAAAGCCAAAATGGCCGCCTTAGCTAAAAGAGGAAAAAATATGATAGCGCAGCTATTTTAAAAGCTATTGAGCTGAAATTTGGTGTGGTGGTACCTGACAGTGATACACAACACATTCTGAATTTAGATCTAAAAATCCAAGATGGTTGTCGAAGCTAATTTCAAAAGGCTGGGAACCCCCGACCTACGAACGAGTTTGGGACCTAAGAACCGTTCGCAGCTCGATCCGTTCGTAGGTAGGGGGTGAAAATTATATTTAAAAAAAAAATTATTCATTCATTCATTCATTCAACCCTTATTTATCATGCTAACGGAGCGTGCGCACATTTAATCATGTACAGTAGTGTACTGTAATGTTAAACATTGCTATTCACATTTACAGAATAAATAAAAATATATTTTCTTACTTTGAGATGGTCAAAGCCGACATCTTAGGTTGCCATGCGTTGATTGTTTTCGGGCCGAGCAGCGCGGGCCACCGCAGCTGCTCCAGGCCTGTGTTAGCTAGCTGGCTAGCTTCTGCTAGCCAAGCCATGAGCTAGTGTTGGAGCGGCGGCGCGATCAATCTGCAGCTCCTGCTCCAGCCGCTGCTCCAGCCTGAGACGTCCACAGAGCTATTCCAGCTAGTAATTAATCCACATGATGCGATCCTGGTCACCAGTGTTCAAAAGGCCGGCTCCCGTGTTAGCTCCAGTGTTAGCTCTGGAGCTAGCCAGGCCGGAGGTGTAGCCAGGCCGGCTGGAGGTGTTCGCACGGCGGCCTGGCACGATCGGCGATAAATCCGCTCCTGCCTGAGACATCCACAAAGTTCACAGAGACGTTTCCAGCTAGTAATTAATCCATATGAAGCCATCCTGGTCACCAGTCTTCGTCCAGCTCTCGGCAGCTAACCTAAGATGGCGTCCGGTCCGGTGTTCTACATTAATTTGTGACCGGAGACCCCAGTGACTGAACCTTAAATAGCGTCCGGTGTTCTACATTAATTTGTGACCGTGTAAACTGAAGACCTACTTCCTGTTTCCCAAAATTGCTCAAAAATTGCTCAAAAATGATCAGAAATGATCTTTTTTATCATAATTATTATTTATAAAGCCTTTAAAACAACCAGAGCTGCAACAAAGTGATGTACACATGAAATTAAAACAAAAAAAAAAAAAAAAAAAAAAAAAATTTTATTTTTTTTTTTTTAATTCATATTTTTATTAAATATGATATGTTCGTAAGTCCCGTGGTTCGCAGGTCGATGGGGTCGTAGATCGGGGGTTACCTGTAACGCCAAAATTTTGGGAATTATTTAGCTGAAATTTGGTGTATTTGTAGCTGAGCACAATCCCTATTTTTTTACTTCCGGCTCTTGGCGAAGCAGGTCGCTTCTCTGCTCCTCTCCTGCCCTAAAGTTTTCCTCCTCCCTGCTTTTGCTCTTTGTCTCGTCTGCAACTCTTCAGTGCTCACTCGAAGCAATTTAGAACATGGATTTAATCGCGTGGGCTGTCTCCTCTATCGATAATTTTTTTTCCACTAAGCGTTCCGGACCAGGAGAACCGGCGTGCCCCCTCGACACGCATGCAGCCGGGTATATCATGGATTCGTGGGGCGAGTGGAAGATGATGTGTCTGACCGTTCTTTCGGTCGAGGACGTGGAAAATCTGTGGATAATTGGATTTATGGTAGCAGGTGCGCTGTTCTTTGGCTTGTGCGGGGGCTTCTGCTACTGGAAACTAAGGAAGACTTCCGCGGCGATCAACGCGCTGTCGAAACTTCCTGCTCAGAATGACTCTTTGATCCGAGCTGTGACCTCAATGAACCAGCTGTTGTTCGAGCTGAATCGCACGATGGGAACGGTCGTGGACGACCGCAGACCTGCGGTACGGTTTGGGACTCGTTTACAGCCGAGCGGGCTACATCAGGGAGGAGAGGGAGACCTGTAGCTCGGGTTGAATGAAAGCTCACATAATTTGGACGAATTGGACTCAGACAGCACCTGGACTCAAGGCTAAACAGTAAAAGTACACTGTAGCCTGCCCTGAAAAATAAATAAATCAACTAATCTAATCGAGACACCCCAAGTAACCTTGAACAAAGGCTGACTGCAAATCTCTCCTGGAGTCTGAAGCTACTGGAAAGAACTGTCGCTCCCCCCCACCCCACCCCCGAGAGCTCTCTGTGTGCATTCAGATGAGCGGCTGAGTCCATCTGCAGAACTGTGCTCTATCTGGACGATTGCTCACAGACTTATCTCACTGCTCCGCCACCAAAATGCAACATGTGATTTGTCTTATCTGTGCTTGAGCTGGTAGAGTTTTTTGACTGTATCATAGAATGTCCTAAGACAAAATGTGATAGATTCTTTTTTGAATACCAATGATTATCCTATTGTAACCTTCCTTTTTTTCCATATCTGATTGTTTGGCGGCGCAGATTAATTTCTGCTGCGGCTTCCGTGCGTACGTCCCCTCTTAAGGATGGTGCGTGCGCCAATTGCAATGTTTTGTGCCCCGGTACAACAACGATGCCAATAAAGATATATTCTATTCTATTCTAATAGACTGACTGAAAATCAAAAATCCAAGATAGCTGCCTGAGCTAAAAGTGAAAAAACAACAACCTATAAATCAGCCATTTTTAGAGATTCAGATGAAATTTAGTTTGGTGGAAGCTGAGAGCAATGCCCAATAGATACTAAATTCAAATAAAAAAAATTCCAAGATGGCCACCCAAGCTACATTTAAATTACTTTAACTCAGCTAGTTTTACACATATAGAGCTGAAATTTGGTGAGATTATAGCTGAGAACATTTCTTATCACATGAATTCAAATAAAAAAATCCAAGATGGCCACCATATCGTAACAGAAAAAAAATTATATAACTCTGAGGGTTTTTATGCCGTGTTGAGCTGAAATTTGGTTTGGTGGTAGCTGAGAGTGAACCCCAACACATGAGACTGTCAAATCAAAAAATTTAAAATGGTCGCCACGTGGCAGTACCATCAAACTTTCTCTGGGAACTTTCAAGTTTTACCTAAAATCTTTAGGTCTCTTTAATCTAAGACACATTAGGTAACACGGCGAGGCGGTCCGTGCCGCAGTCTTGTAATTCTTGTAACCCTGAGGTTGTGGGTTTGAGCGTTGCATCAGGCAGGGCGTCCGGCGTGAAACAAATTGACAAATCTTTCATGCTCGCTGTGGCAACAGCTGAAGAAGGGACCAGCCGTAAACATCGCAGCTCATAAAGAGCCCGTCCATTCTCTCATCGTCACCGCTACGATGTGCCGCATCAATAAGACAAACCTGAGCAGCGTCATGCCACAGTAGGTTCATCAACAGAGCTAACAGCTAGCTGTAGAGAACAGCTAACTGTTGTTGGCGAACAGTGGACCTGTACAGGTTTGTTCAATTCTAAAATACTTTATTCATCCCAAAGAGAGATTAAAGCGGATCTGAAGAAACTAGTTGCAGATGCCCATTGGGCTTCTGGTCCTCCTGGGCAGCGGGACCGCCTGAATGTTGGGCAGAACTCCTCCCTGAGTGATGACCACTCCTCTCAACAGCTTGTGGAGCTCCTCATCACTGCAGACAGCCACCTACAGGTGTCGGGGGATGATCCTGGTCTTCTTCTTGCCAGCTCCAAGGATCTCAGCAGTCACTCTAGCACCTCTGCCAGGTAGACGGAGATGCATCCACAGCGCCTCCTTTACAACTCGTTTGGGATTTGGGGCTGTATTTTGAGGTAATATTTGAGCTTTGAGATGTTAATCAGCTGCTCCCGGTTGTAAAAACCACCTTGTTGTCACGGTTACGCATCATAACAAATGTCCAAAAGTAAAAAGGTTTCAGTAAAAACCCTTCCAGCTGCACAGCATCCAATACCAATTTACCAATACCAATACCATTTACATCCAGGAAGAGATGAAATAAAGTTTTCAAAAGCAATATCCCAGAATAAATAACAGCTACTCCAGCTTGAGCCGTGCAATCCTTCATTCATTAATTCAGCTAGTCCAGAGACGTTTCCAGAATGTGACATCTGGCTGCTAAAGGCTGCACAGAAGTCTGTTGGAGTCAGTCTCCCCACCATCACAGACATCTACACCTCCAGATGCAGGAAAAGAGCCACCTGCATCATGAAAGACCTCACTCACCCAGCACACTCACTCTTTGCCCCACTCCCCTCAGGACGGAGGTTGAGGAGCATCAAATGTAGAACCACTAGACTGAGGAACAGCTTCTACCCTGAGGCTGTTAGACTCATGAATAAATAAATAATAAGAATAAACACTGCAAAATATCACATCATGCTGATGCTGATCTGTTTTCTTGTTGCTGTGTTCATCTGTGACCATCTGCTCATACAGACTCATGTTCGTGCTGCTGTTTATAATGATGTTTTTCTACTACATTAGGGCTTAGTGTATTACTAGTTGATGTTTCTCTTAGTTAATTCTAGATGTTATTACTGTTTTTCTCTTGCATTTGTTGTTGGATGTAACTGGGACCCCGTGTACATAATCTCATTTTCATCACATGTACCACATGCGGTGCAAATGACAATAAAGACTCTCTCTCTCTCTCTCTCTCTAAATGTTTTACAGCCTAAACACTGAGTCCTGCTGAACCTCTTCAGTCAACCACACGGGGGCAGTGTGGCGCAAGAAGACGGAGATTAATGCTTTTCAGGTTAGCAGACGTGTCACTGGGTGGGTTTTAATAAACATTCAAGCTCGCACCTGTGCAACCTGTCTATGCAATTTACCCAGAATGCATTGCAGTGTAAAAAAAAACGCTTAAGTAATTAAATGAGGTCTTTTGTTCCAAATAATCAGGGATTCATTAGACACCAGTCATTTTTCTTCATTCCATGTTTGGTCAGCTGTGGCTGCCATCTTAAATATTTTGCTAACAGGCAGGCAAAGTTTATTATGATAGTTACATATATTACGATAACAAGTGAAGAGCGGAAAAGCGCACCTTGAGGGAGACAGTCTTCTGCAGGACGTCGAACAGGAACTGCAGGTGCAGCAGGGCGGTGGTGTCGGCGGGGTGGGACGGCAGCGCCAAGAAGCCGTGCTGCTGGCTGCGGGACAGCAGGTACTGCTCGAAGAGCCGCGTGAGCTGCTGCAGGCTGGAGGCCGGCAGCGTCAGAGTGCTGCTGCCGTCCAGAACCACGTCACCTGCGCAGACCAGAGCCATGATGACTCACAGAAAACTCATCTTTCATCTGAGCCGCTGTCATAAACTTCAACACGAAAATGAATCGAGTTAATTTGACCTCATTCAAATCTTTAGATGTGTTTACAACCTTTTACTGCTCCTTTCACTTTTTGTTCTGCTTCAGCTTCTTTCAGCTACCTTGGAAAAATTTAAACTTTTTTCAGCTACTTTTAGCTAATTTCAACTGTTTTGTGATTTTTTTTCTGCTAACTACAACATTTTTCTGCTTCTTCTAACTTCTTTCTGCTCCTTGCAGCTTATTTATGCAAGTTTAGGCTTTTCTGCTATTTCAGCTACTATTTAGCTGTTTTATGCAAATTGTTTTAGCTTTTTCAGCTAATTTCACAGTTGTTGCACTCATTTGAACTTTTCCAGCCTAATTCAGCAAAAATGTGCTCTCTCCATTTCCTTCTTGTAATTGCAGTTTCTTTCTGCCCTTTTAGCTACTTTTCAGATGTTTTGCTTATTTTAGCTAGTTTCAGATAAGTTCCACTTTTTGTGCTCATTTCTGCTTCGTTCAGCCTGATTGGGCAATGTTCTTTCTGCTTTCTTTTGCTAATTTAGGCTTTTCAGCTACCTTTGTACGATTTTTAGCTGATTTCAGCTTTTTCAGATGAATTCAAGTTTTTTGTTGTAATTTCTGCTACTTACTTTTACCTTGCTGGTGAAGATTCTCAGTCATTCAGGACATGATCAAATCAGAATTTGTATTGAGCGCTTGTTCTGATTTTACTTTACCTTGTGCAAATTTAAAAAAAATTCAGCTACTCTCATTTACTTTCAGCGGATTTGTGATGCTTTAGATTCTTTCTGCTAACTACAACATTTTTGTACTTCTTCTTACTTCTTTCTGCTAATTTCAGCTTGTTATTCTCCTTTCAGCTACTATTTAGCTGCTTCAATGCTAACTTTAGCTTTTTCAGCTAATTCCATTTATTTTGCACCAATTTCTACCTTTTTCAGCAGCCTAATCCAGCAAAAATGTGCTCTCTCCACTTCCTTCTGGTAATTTAAGGTTCTTTTGGCTGTTTTAGCTACTTTTCAGTTGTTTTTAATTGCCAATTTCAGCTTTTTTTCCAATAATTTTCTTTTTTGTGCTTGTTTCTGCTTTCAGCCTAAGTGGGCAAACATGTTCTTTATTCTTTCTTCTGATTGTTCTAACTTTTCAGATAGCTTATTAGCATTTTTAGCTAATTTCAACTATTTTCAGATAAATTCAAGTTTTTTGTTGTACCGGTAATTTCTGCTACTTTCAGCCTAATTACCTTCTTTATGCTAATTTCAACTTATTTTTGTAAGTTTCAACTACCGTATTTCAGCTGCTATTAGCTAGTTTATGCTAATTTTGCACATTTTTTGCACTCATGTAAACTTTGTTCATCTTAACTGGACACAATTGTCCTCTCTCCACTTCCATCTGGTAACTGAAGATTCTTTTTGCCTTGTTTTAGCTACTATTCAGCTTTTTTTTTTTTCAAATCTTTGCCTTTTTCAAATAATTTCCACTTCCTTGTGCTCATGCCTGCTTCTTGCTGTCTAGCTTCTTGCTGCTCATTTCAGCTTTTTCTGCTATTTCAGCTACTACAGTATTTAGCTGTTTTTGCACTAAAATTTAGCCTTCTCAGAACCACCCCTTTTTTTAAGCTTATTTCAGCTTCTTCCACTTCCTTCTGGTAGTTTAAGTTTATTTCTGCATTTTCAGTTTTTTTTTTAAATTTGTTTGTTTGTTTTGCCAAATTCAGATTTTTTAGCTACTTTCCAAACTTTTGGGCTCATTTCGGCTCGTTTAAACATAAATCAGCAAATATATGTAATTTATGCTTTCTGCTAACTTAGGATTGTTCTTCCATTTCATCGAGTTTTTAAGCTAATTTCAGCTGATTTTTAGCAGCTAGTCCTTCTTGAATTATTTGATCTATTCTGATTTAATAACCTAATGACCTTTAGAAAACACACAAAAAAACTGTCCATTTTTTCAGATATTGAGCTGAAATTTAAATTATAGCTGCCGAGTCATTCACAATCCTTTTCCTCTTAAACCTAAAATAAATATGAAACTATTTAAATCTGTCTTATTTTAACAAAGCAAACGTCCCAAAACTAGATGTGTGAAACAAAAATAAACTTATAAATATGACTTTAATTAAAGTCATATTTATAAGTTTATTTTTTGCATCATTATTATTGAACAGGTCCAAAAAGCTGATTAGTCTCATTTCTCCACACTAGGCTTGTTTAAATGTACAGAACCAGAATTTATAAGTTATATTTTCTTGCCATCTGTGGTGTTCTGACAGAAAACTAATTAAACTGAACGAACCTTTATCACGAAGCAGAGCAGCCAAGCTGTGCACCAGAGGTTGGCCATGGTGGGAAACAGCCATCCTGTGACAACACAAAAGATAAAACATTCATATAACTCATACTTCAGCTGTTAAATCACATGATACAACTCTCAGCTAATCGCTAAGGAGCTAGCATTAGCTCAGCTAGGTGAATATTTCCGGTTAAATCGTATCGTGTAACAAAAAACAACAACAACCTGCGCAGTGACAGCTGGGAAATAAACACCTAACATCCGGGTTTTATTTAGTAAAGTGGCAGTTAAAGCGTTGTAATGTGTTAACGTGAAGAAACCGCGAGCTTTCAGAGCTTTCAGGGGTCATGTTTGTTTCTCTCTTTGCTTCCTCTGGGATGTTGACATTTTCCTTCTGTCACGTGACGCTTCAGTCTCTACGGTGGCCCTAGTGGGCCAAAAGGCTTAAGTCACATCGCAGATGCGTTTCCTCCACAGATATATATACCTATGCGTTTCCTCTATCAACTTAAAATAAATGCTTGAATTAAAGCTGCACTATGTAACTTTGTAGTGCAGTCTGTAAGTTTTCTAACAATATATTTTTAACATATTTCTTCACTCTGTCACTATCTACTGACAGACTGATGTTAGACAAAGTAATCTCTGAAAAAAACTATAGTCCCCTTGCTTCTCTATCAGCATTTATAAAAACACTAAAAACACAGAGTGACCCGCCGTTAACCAGCCAATAAAAACAGAGTTTGTAACCAGCCAATAAAAACAGAGCTTGAATTTGAATCAGCCAATAAAAACAGAGCTTGAATTTGAATTTCAGCAGGGCCAGGGGGAGCAGAGCCATATATGGCTCTGAGGGGGAGGGATCAGAATGCTTTGCCTGTTGAAAATATTTCTAAGTTCTGGCTCTACAGAAAGTTACACATAGCACCTTTAAGTTTATTTTTTAGATAGATTCTTTATTAATTTATTTTTACCTTATTTACGGAATAAAAAGAGAAGGGAGCAGCCGAAAAACAAACATTTAGAGAACAAAAAAAGAGTACAAAAGGTTTACTTGTGGTTCCTAGAGTTTCCAAAAGCAGATAACTTTTTTCAGTTATCAGGCTTTTGTCGAACCAGCTTCCACTTTCTGTCTGTGAGGTTGACACATTGTCTACTTTTAAGATAAAAGCTTAATTCGTTTTCAGAGCTTTCAGAGGTTTCAGGGGTCATGTTTGTTTCCCTCTATCTCTGGGATGTTGACATTTTCCTGCTGTCACATGACACTGAAGTCTCTATGGTGGCCTCAGTGGATCAAAAGACTTAATCACATCGCGGATGAGTTTCCTCTATCAACTTAAAATAAATTCCTGAATTAAGTTTTTATTTTTTTATTTTTAGATAGATTCTTTATTCGTTTATTTTTACTTTATTTATGGAACAAAAAGAGATCGGGAGCAGCCGGAAAAAACAACAACAAAAAAACAGAACAAAAAGAGTACAAAAAGTTTACTTGTGGTTCCTAGAGTTTCCAAAAGCAGATAACTTTTTTCAGTTATCAGGCTTTTGTCGAACCAACTTCCAGTTTCTGTCCGTGAGGTTGACACATTGTCTACTTTTAAGATAAGGCTAATCAATACGTTGAGATTGATCCTCGATAAAGTAATTGTTGGTTTAGTTTCATATGTTCTTTGTTCAATTAAAAAAAAATGCATCTGGCAGGGCCGGCCCAAGGCATAAGCAAACTAAGCGGCTGCTTAGGGCCCCGGGGCCACTAGGGGGCCCCCTAAGTGTAACAGATTATTATTTAAAGAAAAAAATAGTAATGATTTTCATGTGATTCTATTTAATCTTTAAAGTTCAGCTTTTGCAAATTGTTACATACAGTACATTTACATAGTTTTAAGAACTAATTAATAATAATAATAATAATAATAATTAATTCAATTTATAACGCACTTTTCATTACTGAAAATCTCAAAGTGCTACACATATATTGAATGCTACACACATTCATAAACCGGTGGCGGCAGACTACCATGCAAGGTGCTTTCCAGTCCTACCGGGAGCAACTCAGGGTTAAGTGTCTTGCCCAAGGACACAACGACACATGGTGCGGGTCCCGGGAGTCGAACCACCAACTTTCCGATCGGGAGACGACTGCCCTTACCACTACGCCACGGCAACCCCAACTTTAAATTTCTTTGTTTAAACCATTTTACGTGGTTTCATTGTTCATTTACATTATTTAAGTATTTCCTTGATATTTTTATTTTCTTTTGTCTGTTTTTGCGCAATTTAATTAGTTTTTATGCATCCAAGTTATTTTATCTGTTGTTTGTTGTTGATCTTGCGCTCCAAATTATTTTGAACATTACTGTTGCAGTTCTTTGGAACCAAAGTTAATATACCAGATGACATTTTTGCAGTAAAATACATTGTATACTGGTGTTTTTTTCTCTCCTTTAGTTACTTTTAGTACCAAAATACACATGTAACCAGGGCTGTCAGAGTTGCAATGGGTTTATGTTAGGTCAGTGAATGATCTGATCGTCTGACTGTTGATTGCAATACAGTAATACACATTATTAGCAAAATCAATAAAGGCGTTCAATACAGAACAACTGGACTTTATTTGTAACAACTTTGTTTGTTACAAATAAAGTCCAGTTGTTCTGTATTGAACGCCTTTTTTGATTTTATCATGTCCTGGACGACTGAGAATCTTCACCAGCATATTATTAGCAAAAATAGAGGGCCCCAAACCAAATTTCGCTTAGGGCCCCATGGAGGCTTGGGCCGGCCCTGGCATCTGGTATAGTTTTAATTACTTTGTCATAGTCTCTTTTGGTACAAATTAGATTACCGGTATATATGCTAAGTAACACTTCTGTACTTGTACTTCGCCACTTCTCATAAGTCCTCAGCGTGAGTGTGACAAACCGTAGGCTACGATAGATTCAAATGTACTACATTACCCACAAGCCCCTTTTTGGAAAAGGGAAGTTGCTTCTGAAATGTATCTGCCAATGCTTACTGATGGCATTGAAGGGCACCTGTGTGCAGTGGTGGGCACAGCAAACACGTAGAGTGGGGAGGAAGTAAAATAAACAATTAAATAATAATAATACATTTAAACACATAAAAAACAGTTGTTAAAACATTAAGATCAATAAAAACAATAAATAATGAAAACTGACAAATATTTCCATCAAATAGGTGATAATGTTGTACAGATGATCAACGACCAGACTATACAATTCAGTCTCACTGCTGAGTTCATTTAAAATATACATTTAAAATAATACATTTAATTCACGTCTTGACAATAATTACCAGTTTGACCCCAGAACTGTTGGCTGCCAGTAACTGTGGTCCCTTAGTTGAGTGGCCTTGTGCTAAGTCAAGATTAGGCTACCACTACAAAATTCTCAGTAATGAATTTTTTAATTCATTTCAAATTTAAAAAACACAAGAAAATTATATACAAAACCACATTAAAAAACAAAACAATACAGGAAATGAAAGGAGGCAGAAGAAGAAAAAAATCTTATTATATCTGCCCCTTCTTCAAACAAAATTAATTAAAACAATCAATTCAAACAGCAATCACATGTAAAAAAAATATATGGTGGTTATAAATGACTTCTCACACATTATCATATGCTGGTGAAGATTCTCAGTCGTCCAGGACATGATAAATCAAAAAGGCGTTCAATACAAGATCAACTGGACTTTATTTGTAACAGAAGACGTTTCGCTTCTCATCCGAGAAGCTTTATCAATTCAATGAACCAGACTGTGTGCGCGTGGATTTATAACAGGAGTCACGCACCAACATATGTAAATTGCAAGCTGAGGTAACACATACATGTACACATACATGTTATCTGTCAATTTACATGTATGTGTTACCTCAGCTTGCAATTTACATATGTTGGTGCGTGACTCCTGTTATAAATCCACGCGCACACAGTC
Source organism: Garcialebias charrua (assembly GCA_038048925.1). Lineage (NCBI taxonomy): Eukaryota > Metazoa > Chordata > Actinopteri > Cyprinodontiformes > Rivulidae > Garcialebias > Garcialebias charrua. The sequence goes on along the minus strand of JBBPBX010003912.1, from coordinate 65,975 downwards.
TGGTTAATTGAATTGATAAAGCTTCTCGGATGAGAAGCGAAACGTCTTCTGTTACAAATAAAGTCCAGTTGATCTTGTATTGAACGCCTTTTTGATTCACACAATACCATATATAGTAATTTGGATATAAACCAATTTATGAATATTTGTTCAAATATTGTCATGATTGTGAGATATTAAGCTGTTTATTTGGGGATTTTAGTTCATAATCTTGATATACTAAGTAACATAACATTTTATTATCTGATGTAACTTCATGATTATGAGCCCCAGTTTTACTTGAGATGACAACTCATGATTAAAATGTAGCCTGCTAAATCCTAAATATGAGATTCTAAGTTGTATTTATTAAAAGCTAAGTCATGGTTATTGTCAGAGAGCCTCTCTTCTATAAAATCTTCTGAATCATAACTATGGACTTCAATTTGGTCAGTTGGTCCCTCAACACAACTGATAACATTTCTTCAAAGAGAAGACAGGCTGTAGTCGAGCCGATTTGCCCTGTTGGCATGCACACAGCTGGATATCTCATCGACTTGGACTTGATGATGTGTCTATCTCTGCTGTCATCTGTGGATCTTAAGGACACATATTTAATTGGATTTATTATACAGGTAGTCCCCGATTTACGAGCGAGATCCGTTACAACGAGGCGCTCGTAAACCGGAAATCTCGTAATTTGGAACGGCCGCCATTTCGCTCGTAAATCCGGAAATCCGCTCGTAAATTGGAACGGTTTTCGCTAGCGCGCCTAAAAACACTCTATTTTCATCTAAAAACTACTTTTGAGTGCATAAAAATGATCGGAAACGTGTGTTTATATGCTTAACTAGCTAACTGTAGTGAAAAAACACATGAAAACTCAGTATTTTTTTCGTTTTTTCCAAAAATGTGCAGCTCGTAAGTCTGGAACCTCGCAGATCAGAGCGCTCGTAAATCGGGGACTACCTGTAACTGGTTCATGCTTTTTGGATTTGGCTGGTTCCTGGTCTATCAACACAAAAGGAAGACGTTGGCAGCAAATCTGGACCTGGTCAGGCTGCCTGCCTTACATGATGGCTTGGTTCATGTCTCGAAAACCAGACTTTTGGCTGAATGGATTAGATCTCGGGGATTTTCTGAGGCACGTTCCATTGGTGTGGTCATTTTAATTTGGACATTTTGGAAGCGAGTGGACCGACACAGACTGAAGGTAGATGTCATTAAAGTTCTGCCTGTTCCCAAAACAATCGTGTTTATCTGACATTCGGCTCCCCGACTGGCCTTGATAGGCCGTCTTATCTCAACACGCCTGAGAAGTTTTGTAAACCAGATGCTCTCATCCCCCTCCCAAACCTGCTACTGAGGAATTCCATGGACTTTTCAGAGGAGCACAGCTGAATAAACATTCTGTCATCATTTCAGGACTCTCGCCTCTGGCCGTGCTCGGCAGCCCCCCCCCCAAACACACACACACCCATGAGTGTGTACAGATCTATGAGCTGGCTGCTCAAACTGCCTTTGAGTACCCCCTGCCCTCTGTGTAATGTTGGCGTCATTATGTGCTTGTGTGCGAGACATTTTTTCATTACCACATTTTTGACCTTCAAGCAGAGGTCAAAAATGTGTTAGGATTTTTTTTGTCTCCAAAACCTATGTGTCATTTTTCAACACTTTTATTGTCTGTCCAACAGATCTCACTTGTAAATGAGTCTTCGAGGCTCAATGTGACTTATTTGTTTAAGTAAAGGTTGAATGCTATATTAAATGCTTTACTCTTTATTTTCTTTTCGATAAATTCAAATGCCTATTGTCAATTACCATGTGACGTGTGCTGCTGACCACTTGACCAGGTCACCCTTGTAAAAGAGATCTCGATCTCAACGGGCTCTACCTGGTAAAATAAAGATGATTGATTGAAAAAAAAATTCTTCTTCTTCTTTCAGCTGATCCAGTGAGCTACCTCTCACGAAGACATGGCAATTGTTTTTTCTACGCCAGACTCCCTTCCTGACGCTGGACCACCTAGCTACCACAGCCCTCTGTGTGGAGCAGAGAACTGCTATATAAGGCAGTGTATTTCAAATTGGGGGC
>JBBPBX010003912.1:33559-61352 GCA_038048925.1 Garcialebias charrua | reverse complement strand
GCTCAGAGAACTCATAGCATTAATTAGTTAATATACAGTATTAGCGCTAAGTACTTATACATGTATACTGTATTAGCTAATATATGATGTTAGCTTTGGGAACTATAGCATTAATACCAGAGCTAATATATATGATGTTAGCTCCAGCAACCAATACCATAAGCACCCGAGCTAATATATATGACTTTAGCTCCAGGAACTAGTACCATAAGCGCCAAAGCTAAAATATATGACGTTAACACCATGAACCAACACCATAGGCACCAGAGCTAATATATATGACATTAGCTCCGAGAACTAATAGCAGTAGCTAATATATCTGGCATTAGCTCTGGGAACTAATAGCATTAACTAATATATGACTTTAGCTAATATACATTGCTTAATTTGAGTTGGATCTTGCCAGAACAGGATCCGGGAACTCTCTTATTTTGACAGCGTGAGTTCTGGTAACTCTAAGAAAAATGTTGTGAGAAATTCAGAGACGAGCTGTTAAAGGCTCTAGGTGGTAAGAAAGAGCTTCTAAGTGACTGGGCTACTACAGCAACAGTAATTAGAGAGACAGGTAGGAAGGTACTTGGTGTGTCATCTGGACAGAGAATGGATGATAAGGAAACCTGGTGGTGGAATAGTGAAGTGCAGGACGCCATTCAAAGAAAGAGATTAGCCAAGAAGAAATATGACAGTGAGAGGACTGAAGAGAGGAGACAGGAATATAAGGAGATGGGACATAGAGCAAAGAGGGAAGTAGCTAAGGCAAAGCAGAGGGCGTACAATGAGTTGTATGGGAGACTGGACACTAAAGAGGGCGAGAAGGACTTGTACCGATTGGCAAGACAGAGGGATCAGGCTGGAAAGGATGTGCAGCAGGTTAGGCTTATTAAAGATGGGAATGGGAATGTTCTAACAAGTGAGGAGAGTGTGATGGGAAGATGGAAGGATTACTTTGAGGAGCTAATGAATGAAGAGAATGAAAGAGAAAGAAGAGTGGAGGTCATAGAAACTGTGGACCAGGAAGTGGGAAAGATTAGTGAGGGTGAAGTCCGGAAAGCTCTGAAAAGAATGAAGAAGGGGAAGGCAGTAGGACCTGATGACATAATAATAATAATAATAATAATAATAATAATAATAATAACAATAATAATAACAATAATAATAATAATAATGAATTCAATTTATAATGCACTTTTCATTAATAAAAATCTCAAAGTGACCTGATGACATACCAGTGGAGGTTTGGAAATGTCTTGGAGAGATGGCAGTGAGGTTTTTGACTCAAATATTTAATGGAATATTTGAGGGTGAGAAAATGCCTGAAGAATGGAGAAGAAGTGTGCTGGTTCCCATTTTTAAGAACAAGGGTGATGTACAGAGTTGTAGCAACTACAGGGGAATTAAGTTGATGAGCCACACAATGAAGATCTGGGAGAGAGTTGTGGAAGGAAGGCTTAGACAAGAGGTGACTATCTGTGAGCAGCAGTATGGTTTCATGCCAAGAAAGAGCACCACAGATGCCATCTTTGCTTTGAGGATGTTGATAGAGAAGTACAGAGAGGGTCAGAAAGAACTCCATTGTGTGTTTGTGGATTTAGAAAAAGCATATGACAGGGTGCCAAGAGAGGAGGTGTGGTATTGCATGAGGAAATCTGGAGTGGCAGAAAAGTATGTTAGACTGGTACAGGACATGTATGAAGACAGCAGGACAGTGGTGAGATGTGCTGTAGGAGTGACAGATAGCTTCAAGGTGGAGGTGGGATTGCATCAAGGATCGGCTCTGAGCCCCTTCTTGTTTGCTCTGGTGATGGACCGACTAACAGATGAGGTCAGGCAGGAATCCCCATGGACTATGATGTTTGCAGATGACATTGTGATCTGTGGTGAGAACAGGGAACAAGTGGAAGAGAACTTGGAGAGGTGGAGGTATGCTCTTGAAAGAAGAGGAATGAAAGTCAGCCGTAGTAAGACAGAGTACATGTGTGTGAATGAGAGGGAGGCCAGTGGAACAGTGAGGCTACAAGGAGCAGAGGTCACAAAGGTGCAGGACTTCAAGTACTTGGGGTCCACTGTCCAGGAAAATGGGGAATGTGGTAAAGAGGTGAAAAAGAGAGTCCAGGCAGGATGGAGTGGATGGAGAAAAGTTTCAGGAGTGATTTGTGACAAAAAAGTGTCGGCAAAGGTCAAAGGAAATGCTCAATAATCCAGGTAGAAAAATCTAAAAAAGCTAAGTCTGGTCCTCTGGACATTCAAAAAACAAAACAAAGCAAAAAAATTGTAGAAACGTTTCGTCTTTCGTCCGAAAGACTTCCTCAGTCTGAGCTGCTGTATTCAGCTCAGTCTTATAAATAGCACCCTCTCACAGTGGATCAACCAGTTGGCTGATGACAGCCGAAACCAGCTGCTCACATGATCAAGGAGGACCATCAGCCTAACGATGGATCGTTAGCACCCTGATGGTTGTTTGCTATTCACAGAGGGCTGAGTGATACTAGCAATAACAGCATTGTAAGAGGGGGACAGTTGAACCTGGAGGCCTCCACCTCTGTTTAATGATGGACGGTTTCTTTTCACAAAGATGGCCTCCTTTACTCCTCTCTCAAACCATCGTTCCTCTCTATCAAGGATGTGAACATCTTCATCCCTGAAAGAGTGACCGCTGGCCTGGAGATGAGTGTAGACCGCAGAGTCCTGACCTGATGATGTTGATCTTCTGTGCTGGGCCATCCTTTTGGCCAGTGGCTGTTTAGTTTCCCCGATATAAGACTGATCACAGCCCTCCTGACACTGAACAGCATACACAATATTACTCTGTTTGTGCCGGGGGACTGGATCTTTGGGATGAACCAGTCTTTGCCGTAATGTATTTTGGGGTTTAAAAGCCACTGGGACGTTGTGTTTAGAAAATAAACGTCTCAATGTCTCTGAAACTCCCGCAACATACGGAATGACCACTGGTCTGGGTCTGGGTTCCTTCTTTTCACCTGATGGTTGGCTGGAGTCCTGTTTGGGTTTCTTCTCTGCTTTCAGGAAGGCCCAGTTAGGATATCCACATTTCTCTAGAGCCTGTTTTGTGTGGGATTTCTCCTTCTTTCTGGCTCCTGCGTTAGTGGGTGTAAGTGTCGCTGAAAATATTTATGCATTAAAAGGGGAATTAATAGGTGTGCGTGTGAGAGTGGATGGTTGTTTGGTGTGAGTGAGACAGGTCCCTCTTGTAAATGAGTCCCCGTGACTCAACGAGGCTAGCCTGTATAAATAAAGGTTGAATGAATGAAAAAAATTGTTTTTTAGTAGTTAGAATATTTTGGGTTTAATTTGTTTTGCTCATACCTTGAGAATGTGATATTTTGTACAAGATGCATTTACTCTGTAGTGAAAGATTATTTGATAGTACCGTTATCGCGAGATTTGTGTGAACGGAAGAGAGTGGCGAGATCACGGTACTCGACACACCCACACACATACACACTCACTTGGAGACACGAGAGGCACGCAGCCAGCAGCCTAGACAGTTCACTAACTTAAAAGGTATTTATAACTGTTGTAATACATCGTACATCCATCAGTCATGATGTTCTAATATTTTATATGTTTATTTAGAATGCATAAGACGAGAAACGCTCGCTTAGGACTTCTTTGACTTCTTTAATGACGAACGGCCACGAGGTATTTCCTTTGTTAGAGCATGTTTACTCCTTTCTCAGTACTGTACCCAAAGCATTGTGTTTTATTTCTGTACTTTCTGTCTTATTTCTGTAGTTTTTCACGGCATTAATAAAAGCGCCCGTATGAATAAAGACAGGGCCGGCCCAAGCCTCCATGGGGCCCTAAGCGAAATTTGGTTTGGGGCCCTCTATTTTTCCTAATGATGTGGATTACTGCAATCAACAGTCAGATGATCAGATCATTCACTGACCTAACATAAACCCATTGCAACTCTGACAGCCCTGCTTACATTATCCTATGTGTATTTTGGTATTAAAAGTAACTAAAGGGGGGAAAAAACACCAGTATACAATGTACAGTATTTTACTGCAAAAATAATATCATCTGGTTCATTAACTTTGGTTCCAAAGAACTGCAACAGTAACGTTCAAAATAATTTGGAGCGCAAGATCAACAACAAACAACAGATAAAATAACTTGGATGCATAAAAAAACAATTAAATTGCGCAAAAACAGAAAAGAAAATAGAAATTTCAAGGAAATACTTAAATAATGCAAATGAACAATGAAACCACGTAAAATGGTTTAAACAAAGAAATTTAAAGTTGAACAATTAGTTCTTAAAACTATGTAAATGTATGTAACAATTTACAAAAGCTGAACTTAAAAGATTAAATAGAATCACATGGAAATCATTACAAAAAAAATAAAAATAATAATCTGTTGCACTTTGGGGGGCCCCTAGTGGCCCCGGGGCCCTAAGCAGCCGCTTAGTTTGCTTATGCCTTGGGCCGGCCCTGAATAAAGAAGCTGTGCTCTGTCGTCATTGAGAACAACTACAGTGAAAAACTCTACCACCACCTGCTGGCGAGAAAGAAAAGGCATGTGTGCAGCTGAACGATGATACTATGGTGGTACAAACACAAGAGGGCGCCACCTCCTAAGCAACGCACACAAGCAGCCCAGCCCAACGAATTCAACTGAATAAAGGTGGAAATTAACAAAAGGACAGTGTTTAAACAGAATACAGGTGACCCCCGAGGTACGAACGATTTAGGGACCTAAGAACGGTTCGCAGCTCAATTCTGCCGTAGGTAGGGGGTGAAAATTATTATAAAAAAAAATAAAAAATTCATTCATTCATTCATTCAACCTTTATTTATCATGCTAACGGAGCGCGCGCACACATTTAAGCATGTACAGTAGTGTACTGTAATGTTAAACATTGCTATTCACATTTACAGAATAAATAAAAATATATTTTCTTACTTTGAGATGGTCAAAGCCGACATCTTAGGTTGCCATGCGTTGATTGTTGTCGGGCCGAGCAGCGCGGCGGCCGGCCAGTGAACCACCGCAGCCGCTCCAGACCTGTGTTAGCTAGCTGGCTAGCTTCTGCTAGCCAAGCCATGAGCTGGTGTTGGAGCGGCGGCGCGATCAATCTGCAGCTCCTGCTCCAGCCTGAGACGTCCACAGAACTCACAGAGCGATTCCAGCTAGTAATTAATCCATATGAAGCCATCCTGGTCACCAGTCTTCGGCCCGGCGCCGGGCAGCTACTGTATCCTAAAATGGCGTCCGGTGTTCTACATTAATTTGTGACCGTGTAAACTGAAGACCTACTTCCTGTTGCCCAAGATTGCTCAAAAAATGATCAGAAATGATCATTTTTATCATAATTATTATTTATAAAGCCTTTAAAACAACCACAGCTGCAACAAAGTGATGTACACATGAAATTAAGAACATTTAAACACAAAAAAAAAATATATTATTATTATTTTTTTAATACAGTAATTTCATATTTTTATTAAATATGATACGTTCGTAGGTCCCGTTGTTCGTAGGTCGATGGAGTCGTAAGTGGGGGGGTCACCTGTAAGTGGTTAAGTTAAAAGTTAAGTTCAAAGCCACAATAAGTATCTGTAACAACTTTGTCAAGAATAACTAATTTCTACTGGACTTCAAAGTGATGTATTGTTGTTTAAGGAAATAATTTGTGTTTCGCTTAAAATCAAACTAAGTGTGAATAAGGTGGAAATTAACAAAGGACATTGTTTAAATAGAATAAGTGGTTAAGTTAAAGGTTAAGTTCAAAGTCACAATAAGTCTCTATAACAACTTTGTCAAAGAATAACTAATTTCTACTGGACTTCAAAGTGATGCATTGTTATTTAAGGAAATAATTTGTGTTTTGTTTAGCTTACAATCAAACTTAAGTGTGAAATTTACAAGGTTCCTGAAGTTGAAGCACATCCGTACTAAGAGTGAAGCTCATTATAGTTAAAGTATAAGGTAACAGTAATCACAAAGTAATAGTTAAGTTGTAAGTTACAAGTTTGAAGGAGTATTGTAATTTAAACAAAGCACATTGAGTGAAATCTATCCAGACTCACAAGATGACTGACAAGGATCATAAAGAGCTCCATGCTGTATCACATACTGAAGTAGAATAAAATGTTAATGAGCAAATCTCAGACACACAGACTGTTCATAGAAGTGAAAGGCTAAGAACATTAACAGAAGGAGGCAAAGAGCTTCAAGAGGAGAAACTCAGGATCCTTCAAAACAGATATGTAGTCAGCTTTGGAAAATGGAAATGTGAAGTAAAACTGATCAAAGCAACACTAAGTAGGAAAGCTTCTGACAGTGAATTAAAGGAGCTGATTAAAGACTTAAACGCCACTTACACAAACGTTCAAACCATCTACGAACAAATATGTCAAATACAACCTCCTGATGCAGACACAAGGCGTAAAGTTGATGCATGTACTGTACTTCACTTTCTATATACATTGTCAAAGAGCTGAAAAACAGCTGCAGGGAGACTTCGTAAAAAGCGAAGAAGATCCGTGGCCAGATGTAGGGTCATGCTTAGGATCTGAAAGCACTACGTCAAGGTCAAGATCACAAAGGTCTAAAGGTAGTTCATTCCAATCATGCTCACAACTAAGCAAGAGACTGGAATCGGAGGCGGAGGCAGCTGCATCCAAAGAAGTATTAGCAGTAATGGAGGAGCAAAAAAGGGAAGCAGCCGAACTACAAAGGTTAGAACGTCAGAAGCTCGAAAGACAGTGAGTAATCGACCAGCAGAATCTCGAAGAAAAGCAAGCCAAGCTCGAAAGACAGTGATTAATCGACCAGCAGAATCTAGAAGAAAGGCAAACAGAGCTCGAAAGACAGCGAGTAATTGACCAGCAGAATCTCAAAGAACAGCAACTAATGGAAGAACAGCACAGAAGGATTGCACGCTTGGAAGAAGTTAAAAAACTGAATGCAGCAAAGGCTCGAACAAAGGTTTATGATGAAGGTGAAAGTATTTCTGAAGGTCACAGTTTACTACGTAGTATTAAAACAGAAAGTGAAATTCAAGCAATTCCTACCATAACACACGTTCGCTTTCAGACTCCAAGTTTAACTCAAGCCCACAATGCTACGAGCCTTAGATCTATACCACACATTCCTGTGATCGTAAACCAATCTCAACCAAATCCTAAAGACCAACCTAAGGCCACCACAAGCCAAACACTCAAAGCATCAAGCCCACCATTCATCCCACAAGTCACACAAGCTCCCTTTGAGCCTGTGCTGCACATTCCTACAATCTTAAACCAAGCTCAACTGGATCCTGGTGAACAATCTGAGGCCACCACAAACCAAACACTCCAAGCATCAAGCCCACCATTCATCCCTCCAGTCACACAAGCCTCCTCTGTTGCAATTCAACAACAGCTAAATTACGAGCTAGCTAGCATACTAGCAGAAGCAATAAATGCTAATCGCCTTCCAACTCTAGAACCTGCGTTGTTTACTGGCGACCCTTTAAAGTTTAAAGACTGGCAGTTGTCATTTGAAATCCTGATAGAAAGAAAAAACATTCCAAAGAACGAGAAACTTTATTATCTCAAAAGGTACCTCGGTGGACCAGGAAAGAGAACAGTTGAAGACATTCTCTTAGTAGGTACAGATGATGCATATGATTCAGCTTGGAAGGTGCTAGAAAAGCTTTTTGGAAGTCCATTCACCATAAGAAAATGTTTTAGAGACAAACTTAACAATTAGCCTAAAATAAACGCCAAGGATGGAAATGAGTTGAGAGAGTTTGCTGACATCCTTAAGACTTGTGAAGCTGCAATGTCACACGTAACAGCATTGGAGGTTCTCAATGACTGTATGGAAATTCAGAAACTTTTGCTAAAACTTCCAGAGTGGCTGACCACAAGATGGAGCCGGACAGCTATGGAAATAACAAGAAAGGCTGTTGATGAAAAGTACCCATCCTTTCACATGTTTGTTGATTTTATATCCACTGAAGCTGACATAGCTTGTGATCCCATTGCCTCAGTACAAGCTCTAAAAGGTTTGGAAATGAGTGAACCCAAACACTCAAGAAGCCAAGTCATTCAAGCAAGAACATTAGCAACAGACTCAAGCCACACACATACTATAACCTGTCTTTTCTGCAAAGGAAATGGTCACACACTTGATAAATGTTTCAAGTTCACGGAAAACCCTGTCCAAGACCGTATCAAGTTTGCACAAGCAGAAAGGCTGTGTTTTGGATGTTTAAAGAGAGGACATCATTCGAAGGAGTGTGATACCAGGAGCACATGCGAAAAATGTCAAAGAAAACATCCTACATGTTTACACGACGACAAGTTCGTTGAACGTAAAAGGGTAATATCTGCAACGAACGATAACACCCAAGACGAAGAAGCCAACACTAAAGAAGAAGCTGAGCCAGCGATCTCTAATAGAGTAACCCGATCAACTTCAGGTACATTAACGTCCTCTATAGTACCTGTCTGGGTTTCATCAAAAATTCACCCAAACAAAGAAGTTTTAGTATATGCCCTCCTCGACTCACAAAGTGATACATCCTTCATCTTGGATGAAGTAGCTCAAGATCTTGACACGGATAAAGGTAAAGTCAATCTGCGACTGTCAACTATGTCCGCCAAGTCAACAGTAATACCATGTGATAAGCTGGTAAACCTTCAAGTCAGAGGATATAAGCATGAAAAGAGAATCACATTGCCACCAGTCTACACAAGAGAGTTCATCCCTGTTAATAGATCACATATCCCAACGTCTGAAACCGCCTTAAAGTGGCCACATCTCGAAAGGTTGGCGGATAAGATACCTCCGATGCTCGAATGTAAGGTTGGTCTCCTTATTGGCTACAACTGTCAACAAGCCCTCTTACCACGAGAAGTTCTTGCAGGCAGTGAGAACCAACATGCACAGTTAACCGACCTTGGCTGGAGCATAGTTGGTGGCTCATCTCAAGTTCAAAATCATAAAGACGTCATCAGCACAAGTCACAGAATCATTGTTCGCGAAGAAACCCCTGTGTCACAATCAGCAGTTGAACCCAAACAACATGTGCATTTTGTATGCAACACCCAAGTAAAGGAAGTCAGTTCAATTGATGTGATTAAGACTTTAGAACCTGATTTTCTTAAGCATGCAACAGACAACCACTCAGTCTCACAGGAAGGCATGCTCAGGTCAAAGGAGACCAAAGGCATCAAACGGAAAAAAATGGGCACTGCAAACTCTCATTACCACCCAAAACAGATTTTCAACTCAGTAAAGATCGTACACCAACAGCACAGTCAAAGGACGTGAATCTAGTTCTAGAGCGTTTAAAGAAGTTCTCTGATTGGTCAAGAGCTGTAAAGGCTATTGCTAGACTCAAGCGGTTCATCAAAGAGTTTAAGGGTGTTCAACAAAGAACAAACCAAGTAACAGATCTTGAAGAGAGAAGAGACACAGAAATGTTCATTATCAAGCTAGAGCAAAGAAAGGCTTTTATTAAAGAAATACAGAAAATTAGATCTCAGAAAGAAATGTATCTGAGCAAGCATAACAAACTAAAGCAGCTAAATGCTTTCTTGGATAAGTTTAATGTTCTCAGAGTGGGAGGAAAGTTGTCCCGATCAGCTTTACATCATATCAAGCACTCCGCAATTCTCCCCAAGAAATCTCATGTGTCAGCCCTCCTCATCAAAAACTATCATGAACGTGTACATCACCAAGGAAGAGGCATGACTATGAATGAACTGCGTGCAAATGGCATATGGATTTTAGGATGTAGAACTAAGGTCTCTTCGCACATCTACGACTGTAGCGAGTGTAGAAGCTACAGAAAGGCCACAAACCTCCAAAGGCGACAGAAATGGCAGAAAGTTTCATGGAAACCGCAAGCGAACAACACTGTGATCTTACAAGATGATAATACGCCAAGATGTAAAAGGAAACCAGCTTTAGTAGAAGAGACTCTAGAAAGTCTAGATGGCAAGGTTCGAAAAGTGAAATTAAAGACTAGTGAAACTACGTTTGACAAAGGAAAACCACTGACAAGGTTAACATACCTAGAAAGGCCTATTCACAAGGTAGTGACCTTACTTGAGACCGACACACACAGTAAAATAGACTAAGACCGACACTCATTAAAAATCACATTGATAGCCAATTGGTGATTTAGGTGGGAGTGTAAGTGTCACTGAAAAGATTTATGCATTAAAAGGGGAATTAATATTTGTTTTTTAGTAGTTAGAATATTTTGGGTTTAATTTGTTTTGCTCATACCTTGAGAATGTGATATTTTGTACAAGGTGCATTTACTCTGTAGTGAAGGATTATTTGATAGTACCGTTATCACGAGATTTGTGTGAACGGAAGAGAGTGGCGAGATCACGGTACTCGACACACCCACACATGCACACACTCACTTGGAGACACGAGAGGCACGCAGCCAGCAGCCTAGACAGTTCACTAACTTAAAAGGTATTTATAACTGTTGTAATACATTGTACATCCATCAGTCATGATGTTCTAATATTTTATATGTTTATTTAGAATGCATAAGACGAGAAACGCTCGCTTAGGACTTTTTCGACTTCTTTAATGACGAACGGCCACGAGGTATTTCCTTTGTTAGAGCATGTTTACTCATTTCTCAGTACTGTACCCAAAGCATTGTGTTTTATTTCTGTACTTTCTGTCTTATTTCTGTAGTTTTTCACGGCATTAATAAAAGCGCCCGTATGAATAAAGAAGCCGTGCTCTATCGTCTTTGAGAACAACTACAGTGGGGACGCTGTCTGCTTTGTGATACAGAGTCCTGATGACACCTAACTTGTGCTCCAGTGGGTGATGGGAGTCAAACTGCAAATACTGGTCTGTGTGGGTGGGTTTGCGGTACACCTCAGTTTGCAAATTTCCTCTATCAGAAACTGATACCTCACAGTCCAAGAAAGCCAACCCGCCATTTTTTTTTTTACATATTCTCATGTGAACTTGATATATTTCCACAGAGTTGATGTAATCAGTGAAATGTTGGACTTCCTGAGATTTAATTTTAACCCAGTTGTCGTCAACATACCTGAACCAATGACTTGGTGGTCTCCCTGAGACCTGTATACATGTGCCATCTCCTATTGTTGCCAACCTGTACATGGAGGAGGTAGAAAAGAGAGCCTTGACGTCCTGTTTGTGAACGATCCTGTGTTACATATGAGCAGTTAATACGTTTAATATGATTTAATTAAATCTTACCTGTGTGGAAATGCTTCGAACACACAAACATGTGTCTGGAAATACTCCAGAAAGTGATGTTTGTTCGTCTAACAGCAGACACCCATGTCACCACGTCTCGTTGTTAGCTCAGCAACCTGTGTTCCTCTGTTTTGTTTCCATGCCGGAAAGCTGAAAAAACGGACTCCATTTGCAATACGGTTCCCCCTGCGATCGTGAGAACGATTGTGACAGTTCACAATACAACAAGCATTCACCATTTCAGCGTATTTCACGTAGGATCACACAACTACAACTAACGCAAACCCGTCTCAACGGTCACTTACGTATCCTAAACTCCCAGAATGCATTGCGCGATCCCTGTCCGCTGAAGTCACGATTCCAAGCTCCATAGCAAACAACCATCAGGGTGCTAACGATCCATCGTTAGGCAGATGGTCCTCCTTGATCATGTGAGCAGCTGGTTTTGGCTGTCATCAGCCAACTGGTTGATCCACTGTGAGAGGGTGCTATTTATAAGACTGAGCTGAATATAGCAGCTCAGACTGAGGAAGTCTTTCGGACGAAAGACGAAACGTTTCTACAATTTTTTTTGCTTTGTTTTGTTTTTTGAATGTCCAGAGGACCAGACTTAGCTTTTTTAGATGGTAAATGGTAAATGGAGCTTATTTATATAGCGCTTTCCAGCCCCCTATGAGGGGCCCCAAAGCGCTTTACAATACCAACCATCCACCCATTCATACACACATTCATACACCGGTTGCGGCAGACTGCCATGCAAGGCGCCATCCAGTCCTACCGGGAGCGACTCTGGGTTGTGTCTTGCCTAGGGACACAACGACACATGGTGTGGGGAACCGGGATTCGAACCTCCAACCTTCCGATTGGGGGACGACTGCCATTACCACTACGCCACGGCCGCCCCTAGATAATAGATGGATGTTCTACCTTTTTAGCCTTGACTCTTTTTGTTCTAGTCTCCACTACCACCAATGTACGTCATCAACCCAGAATGCATTGAGCCAGAAAAATAATGGCGACATCTTTAGGTGAAAAATGTAATGACGTAAGGAGAAGTTTTCACGAGTCACAAACTACAACTTTTAGTAGAATAGAGAAATAAGAACATATTAAGGCTAACAAGTGCAAGTAGTCGGAGAACCCTTTAAGATCTTAATAAAGACAGAACAGTACAGGTAGTTTAATCATGGTTTTATTGCTTTACTAACATTTGTGTAGACTTTTCTTGGTTTAGATGTATTTTTACTGAGATAAATCTTTGTTCTTATCAGTTAAGTGTGTTTAGATTAAATGTACCTGCTGGAACAAATTTCTGTCCACAAATGCATTTTTATTCATTCATAGAAGTTATCAGGCTTTCAAGTCCAGTTTGTAAATGAAGGTCAATCGCCTGTGGCAGCCATCTTCATTTGGTGGGTGTATATCTAATAAACAATTTCTGAGACTTTTCTTACAGTTTTCCCAGAAATTCGTGAATTATTTTGCTAACACAACAGACTGACCATTGTGTCTCCTTCGTCAGTGTAGGGTTTATCCAGAGTTTTTGTTTGTTTAATAACTCCAAGGGGAGGAACCGAAGTAACTGCCCTTGGTGAGGATTACTTTGCACACATGGGCAGCTCCTGCGGCCTGTTTTAAAGATTAGCCAACAACCAACCCAGACTCAAATTCTTGCCCCCAGGCTTTTATTTATAAAACGGCAGGCCTTCTACTCCTGCCTCTTTTCCATCCACGGTTTCACATAATGACATCTGAGGTTCTGTGCGCAAACAACCCCCCCGGGCATCCTCCTGACTTGTGCCGCAGAGATGCGGCTCAAACGTGCTCTTTCTTCGATCCTGCGCCTCCAAGGTGAGCTGGAGGATTGTGTAATCGGCCAAATGACGTTCAACCAAGGTGCGCACCCACGAAACAAAATAATCTGCATTTATATCTGCGAGGTTAGGTTTCACATGCCACATCTATTTCTGGCTCCTTGGATAAACACTTATTAGTCTGCTGCGCTGGATGGGGCTAACGGGAGCTTGTTTTGTGGCCAAGCACGACACCTCAAGGCTTGGCCTCGCCAATCGATAGGAAAAATGGTGTGAACATGCACAGTGGTATTACTGTACCAACATGCATGAGCTGGTAGAAACTGCCGAGTTTTTATTGAGTGTTAATTGACATTTAAACCACAGTGGGGGAGCTCGTTCATGTAAGGAATGCTCTGGACATCGTCCTTTTGCTTGTTTGTTTGCTTATGCATTCTCAAAGTTGGAGACTGCTGATGGACATGAACAAGCTGCGCCGTGGCTGATACTGCTGAATCCTTGAGAAGGTGGCTGGCTGAAATCCACTGGCATATTTTTTGAGCACAAGATCACATCTACAGTAGTTTAATTTATTTTAAGGACAAAATGTCCCAAAAGACAAATGGAGACATTGCTAATTTTGCAAAGATGCTGTTTGAAGTCTGAGAGTTGAATGGCTGTGAAAATCTGCAGACCAAATTAAAACGGAGGTAATAACATTAGCTCAAGAACCAAGATAAATGGTGTTAGCTACAGGGGGTGTTTGCGCCAAAGCTAATAACGTTAGCTCCAGAGCTAATGGCGGGCACAGCTAATCAAAGAATTTGCTAAATAAAAAAAATAGCTTTAACGCTAAACCACTAAATACATTTTATTATAATATTAATTTTTTTTATCAGAAGCTAACACTAAATCCAAAATTTTATCATACACTGCTGTCGTTGACATTGTAAAACTTTCTGTAGTGTGAAAACGTTGTAAGTAAACACAACTCAAACAGGCAACATGAGGTAAGTTTTATTAATGTTGGATAAGTTTCAAAGTTAGAATTAAATTCTAAAACTTTTTTATCTAGCTTTAAAGTGGATATTAAAGTGATTAATTTAAGTGATTGTTTGCTTAAAGTTATTTTATATTTTTTTTAATGAGGGGGAGGTATAAGATTTTTTTTCTTCTTTCTGCACTGTTTCATTCAATGTTTCTTTTGAATGAAATAGTTTTGTTTCTACTCCGGTTTCCTCCCACAGACCAACAACATGCATGTTAGGCTGATTGGTAACTCTAAATTGTCCCTAGGTGTGAGAGAGTGAATGGTTGTTTGTCTCGTTTGTCTCTGTGGCTCTGTGATGGACTGGAGACCTGTCCAGGGTGTACCCCGCCCCTCGCACTGTGATTGCTGGACATGGCGACCCAAAATGTAAGAAGCGGGTAAAAGATAATGGATGGATGTTTTGTTTCTTTTAAATGAATGAATAAATGAATTTTAAAAAATGCCTTGAAACATCTACTAAGTTCATGGCATAAACCAACACAACCATGTTCCTGTTTTTAGTATTTTACATTGCTTTATAATGTAACTGTTTTGTTTTGTTTTTTTGTTGTAATTTTCTTGTAATTTTCAATTCATATGCTCTTTTATGATTGTCTACTGTTGCACTGATAAATATCTCCTGGAGGGTAAACTACATCTTGGTTGCAAGTATCAACCTACTAAATCTTTCGTTTTCTACAATTGATAGCGGTTGGTCATTAATTACGATGAAGTTTAGCAACTTCTCGGTAAACATTCGAGGTCTGTGTCTTCAGCTGTGTTTTATTCTTGTTCTTTCCGAAGCAAGCACTCTGATTTCGGTCAGCCGCTCTCAGCCTGTCCCTCCTCTGAGACGGGCAGACTGAGCGGGGCGGATTGGGTGCGGTTGGCCAGGGTCGAGCTGCCTGCTTAGGTATGAGCAAGAGGAGCACCGCGCTGAAGCCGCGGAGCTCCAATGTCCAACGTAAAACTAACTTTACCATGATTTAATGTGGTGCTATGGCTCTGCAGACATTGCACATTGCTGTCTTGTTTTGTGGTGTTTCTAGTGTAAAATACTTCCACACAGTGGACTTGTTTCGATGACATGTTGGTTAGCCATTAGCTACAGTGCTACTGCACATTGTAGCAGGCTGCAAACTATGAAATGGATTTTCTGAATGTGAGGCGCATCTTATTACTCTGGGCTTCATGAGACACACCTCCATTCAGGAAATCCTTTCCATAGTTTGAAGCCAACGTGCAGAGCAGCAGGCAGGGAATCACATGAAGAGTTGTTTCATCAGACACAGACATGCATCATGGGTTGGAAATCTCTGTATGTTGGATCGGAAAAATCCGATACAAAAATTATGCTGGTATCAGAGCCTGATACCGATCCTGGATCTTATCGGCCCCATCCCTAATACTTACTAGGAACAACTCCTGATTAACTTCTCACGACAGGAATTAGGGTAAGGAGGACCCTCTTACCTTGGCGGAAATAAATTGGATTCATGATGAATGTTTTTTTTTTCTGCTGTTTGGCTTGGTGAAATCTGGATTGTCTACCAATTTGTGTGGATGTGTCAAAGCTTGGCAGCACTCAGACTGAATTATGTGCAGCTGCGTCAGAGAGTTGGAGCAGGCTATGTATCAGGATTGTGGGCTCTCTAGCAGCACCCATGAACGGTGGGAATAATCTTGGAGAAAGCCGTGAGCTCGACTTTTGGCATTAGGAATCAATTTGGCTGTTTGGAGTTTCCATCAGAGAAATGTACCAGCGAGAATTTAAAAGGCAGAACCAGCAATTCACGAGTTCTGCCTGACCCAAACTGTGGCCTTGACAGCGGACTTATCTCAACTCCTCCTGGCATGTTTAGAAAAAACAAAGATGCTTTTTCTGTCTTCTCACCCCTCCCTTCCCAAAGAACCTCAACCAAACTGATAAAAAAAAATTAAATGACTTCACCAGCTATATGTACATGTATTACGTTTATTTATGTTGCTTTGCTGTGGTAGGTTTTTTTAAATGCCTCAAATCGTGCCTTGTCTAGGACACGGTGTGAGAGATCGTTTTTTTTATACCGTCGCGCCTCTGTTTTCTTCCCTTTTCTCACCTAAGCACAAATATTATTCTGAACAAGTATAAGAAAAGGCCGCGCTTTTATAGTAGCAGCTTCGTGCACTACGCCCATCTTTCGGACGGCTGTACGTACATGTTCTCCTTGTATCTCGGTGCAATGATAATAAAGCTTATTCTGATTCTGAACAACCTCTGACTGGTGTCAGTTTACAGCCAGTAACAGAAACATAATTGTAACTGCTAAAATAAACCTGAACAGGATATGAATAATAACAACCCATTTCCACACTCAGAAACATTGTAAACAGTCAGGAATACCACCCATTTACTTTCAACAAAGCTACCCATGGCACATTTCTGCTTCTGTCTGCCACAGTCTTCTGTTCATGCCATTGTTTATGTTACTAAGATCTGGTTTTTACCTTCACCTCAACCTGCTCAGTCTCTCCATGCCACATCCCCTTGTTATCTTCACTGCAATCAACCTTCATGCTGCTCACTTGTTCTCAGCCCTACGTAAGCTCCATGTTCTCAGTCCTCCAGTGTCAAATTATTGAAAGCCTTGTGTTAGTAAATGTCCAGCAATCATGCCACAGTCTCGTTTGTCTTCCTGGTTCTGACTTCACGCCTGTTTTACGGATTATGCTGCGTTCCAGTTGCATCGGAAGTCGGAATTACGATCCCGGAATGACGTCATTACAGAGTCGAATGCATTCCAGTTAGCTTGTCGGAGCGACGACGAAAACAAGATGGATGCCCGCTACAAAGCTGTTGTTGTTCTTGCTTTGTTGGATTATAAAAGGTTTCTAGACCATTTAGCAGCGAAGTTCAATTCTGCGAGGTTGAAGAGCGATTCTGAGGCTCTTGAAATGTTAACCAGGTATGTTGTTTCAACCAGTATTTTTTTTATAAATAAGCTTATTTTTGATAATTATGATCGAGGCTCCTCTTTCACATCTATTTTATAGTTTTAATTCGATCTCTTTTAGGAAAATAGCATCAGTACAGAAGTTATCATTAGATAAATAGTCAGAAAGTGCTGAGCATTAGTTTTTTCTTGTCTTTTTTACTACCTCAGCATAATTAGCAGACATAAAAAAAAGCTAAGTGTGGTCCTCTGGACATTCAAAAAACTAAATAAAGCAACAACAACAAAAAAAGCGTTTTCTTGCTTTGTTTTGTGTTTTGAATGTCCAGAGGACCACACTTATCTTTTAAAAAAAATTCTACCTGGATTATTGAGCATGCATCAGCAGACATGTTTTACTGTTTATTNATAATAATTTAAACAATTTTTTAATCTGTCCACAGGACCTGACTTTATTTTGTTAGATGTCTCTAAAATAGTTAGTGAATCATGTTTACATGTAGGTAAACATAGATGTTTAACAACTTGTTAAAATACACAAGAATGCAGGAAATGGCATCTACTTTATTCAAAATTTCTGGCAAAACATCTTCACCAGCATATTTAAGAAATGAGTTTTTACTGTAAGTAAGTTTTATTTATATAGCACATTTCACAGACATGAGAGTCACATAGTGCTTTACAAAAGGAAAAATAAAATCATAAAATCACAGAAGTACTATACAGAAAGGTAAAACATAACAAACTCTAAAATCAATGTACAAAATTAACCAAAAGCCTGTCTGAAGAGATAAGTCTTAAGTTTTTAAATGCATCTGTTGACTCGGAGCAGCGCATTGTTAGCAAAATGTTCTGCTGTATTTGACTTGCTGCTGTTGTTGGTTGTTAATTTTTTGGTTGACACAATCTTTCCTATTTATGTTCTCATTAAATTAGGTTAGTAAATGACTTTTACCTGAAGCATGTTAAAAAATTACAAAATCTTTCGGGGGGGGGGTTGGCGCAACGTTTGTCACCTTTTTCATCCCTTCTGAGTTTGCAGGTATGCATATTATTATGACATTAGGGAGGGTACCGGCACTTATTTTTTTCCACTTAAAGCACTGAATCGATGGGTGCCACATTCGGATGCAAAGGCCACCAGTAAGAGGAATAGACTACATGAACCGCAAGTCGTTCTTATCCGTCCTGCTTCAGGCAATTGTCGATGAGAAGGGACGATTCATAGACATATTTGCTGGACCACCAGGGCGAGTCCATGACGCAAGGATGTTGAGGGCATCCAATTTTTATGAAACATGGCAAGAGAAGATGGGCGAGTACCGGCTGCTGGGAGATACTGCCTACATCAGTCAGGCCTTCCCATTTATAGAGACTCCTAAACGTGACAATGGGGCTCTTACTGAAGCAGACCATCAGCAGAACTTCCAGATCAGCCGTGGCAGGGTCATTGTGGAGCAAGCGTTCGGGCGACTTAAATGCAAATGGAGGCGTCTTCGTGATCTGCAGAACTCACGGATTGATGCTGTGGTGATGATTGTCATGGCAGCCTGTCTTCTGCATAACCTCTGCATTGGGGCTTCACCAGTGTGCCAGGATCACCCAAACGGTTGTCCAAGGCAGAACGATGATGAAAATGAGTAAATTACTCGTTACTGTGATGTGTGGATGCTGTACTGTACTTGTATTAGCTTGTCATAAATTGTCCAAAAATGTTCTAGTGTAATGATTAAATGTGTTTATCTGACATGCCACTCTCTCGCTGTCATTTATATCAGTGTGGATAAACCACACCAAAAACATAAGCTGGTATAGGTAAATTCACTTTTTGCAGCTACAAAAACATGCTTAAAAAACCAGCTGCAAAACTTAGTTTCCCACAACAAAAACACCTGATTAAAAGTTTCAAAGTGTCATCGGTTTCCAGCAACATTAATGAAAAACTATTCAGTGCATCATGACAAATTGTCGTGTTTTTATACCAGAGGTGTTCCTCTTTTACAATGAATTTACTTTTATTCTAAATAGTTTCTTTTCATTACCTCCTTTCCTTTATTCTAAAGATAAACCATGCTTATTGTGAAGTAAGACAGAAGAATTTGAGCATTTGTTATTTCAAATTGTTTTTTAATAAAGTACTGTTCAACAACAAGGCACAGGTACAATTTGAGGTAGGTCTGAGGTCTCAGTAAAATGAGCTACCAGCTAAAACTAAATCAAAATTTCTAACTAAAAAAAAAAAAATCATAATTAGGAATGTTGGACCCATAAAGACACTTCCAGTAGCAGCTGGCACATGCAGAGAATACAAAGTGACAGTTTTGTGCAAATTAAATAATGTTCCTCCTGAACATTCTTTTGTGCAACAAATAAAAATCAGTAATCTCTTCTTTCACATTTTACGTATCAGCTCGGTCATCAGTCCCTCCTAATAAAAACAATGTCAATACTGTAGTAGAAAAAAACTTTCACAAAATAAAAAAAGGTGAACAGGCACATTTTTAGGTCTCATTAAAATCAGCTACCAGCTACAACAAACTAAAAAATCTAAATCAAAATTACTAACTACAAAAAAAATCTTAATTAGTAATGTTGGACCCATAAAGACTGTTCCAGTAACAGCTGGCACATGCATAGAATACAAAGTGACGGTCTTGTGCAAATTAAATAATGAAATGTTCCTCCTGAACATTCATTTGTGCAAAACCTAGAAATCATTAATCTCTTGTTTCACATTTTTTCTATCAGCTGGGTCATCAGTCGCTCAAATCCCCCTTGGGCAGAACGCAGGTGTTCCATCATGTCTGCATGATATTGCGCATTATTTTGGATCATGTCTGCATGATTTTGCTTGCACACGTCAAGAGACTGATTAAGGAGGTTGACAATTTCATCATCCGGCCTCTTGCGTTTTCGAGTGTTGTTAGTTGTGTTGGGCGATGTTACCGGTGTTCCAGGCCTTGATCCTCTGTCTGTGTCCAATGCTTGACTGCTGGATTCTGGTGCCAGCACCTCTGGTCTTCTGATGTCGATTCCATCAGCATTGGCCACAACAGGAAAATCTATGTCGTGCTGTACACCAAGCAGGGCGTCCATCTCTGTATAAAACTGAAACCTCATTGTGCCCTTGCCTGTGGCTTTATTGTTGTCTTTTATTTTCTTGTACGAATCAATAAGTGTACCCCATTTCCGTGCTACCCTGTCCGGACAAAAAACCTGCTGAAACTGACCTTCCAATTTGGCTGCAAAGTCCCTCCAAAGCATCTTTTTATTGCCTTTAGCCGTTCTCAGTCGAGCGTGCAGCTCAGCCAGGTTCTTTGGGAGACCCTCATTGTCAGTCAAATGCCCTCTCATCAACTCTATGAGAAATAAAGTGTGATCACGTGAGAATTGGTCATTGACGGGGTTAGAACTTGTGGGGGGGCTGCTCTCCTCTGTGCTCTCCTCTGTGCTCTGCACATTGGACTCCTCTGAAATGCAGAAATCAGA
Organism: Garcialebias charrua; assembly: GCA_038048925.1. Taxonomy (NCBI): domain Eukaryota; kingdom Metazoa; phylum Chordata; class Actinopteri; order Cyprinodontiformes; family Rivulidae; genus Garcialebias; species Garcialebias charrua. The sequence continues at coordinate 40,884 of JBBPBX010003912.1, read as the reverse complement.
AGTCATTTTAATACACATACAAGTTCATTGTTTACAGTAAGTACTACATGTAATGCTGTTCCTATTGCTGTCTTACCTGCTGTAGAGTCGTTGAGTTGCACTAACTGGACGTGTACAGTTAGATTTTCATCCATAAAATATGTTAAGGGGTCACCATTCCTCTGGAACAAGGGACCAAGGAAACGGGTTTGTCTGTTTGGGTCCAGGAACATCTTCGCATCCATGTCCACATAAACTGCAAAGAAATATACACATGGTTAACAACAAATCACATCATAGCAGTAACTCACAAAACTAACCCACAATAATAAATAAGCTCGACTTTCACTGTCTTACACACCAACACACACACACACACACAGACACACACAGCTGTGGATGGACAGGATGGTTTGGGTTTCAAGTTTTGCATTTTTTTTAAACTAAATAATTGATTATGTTAAACTGGATTCCCACCCCTGACAAGCCAAGATAAATGTTGATAGATCTTCTAAAAACAGTTTATGGTGCAAAACAGTTTACTAGCTAAAAACACGTGTCAAAGTGAACAAAGAACAACGAGGTTGCAGGCCTCCTACGCAGCTACATCATCAACACGGCAACAATCACGTTCAACGCTCTTTAGAAAACACAAACAGCTTAGAAACATCCTCTAATTATTAGGCGACATATCGTATAATAATCACTGTAAAGTACGAAATGTGTTACTGAGTTAATATAAACAATGAACGCTGAACAGCTAAAACGAGTACTGTGCTAAACAACAACAATGCCGCCTCACAGCCGTTTAGCGTGCCGTTGTCGACGCACAGCGGCTGTTTAAACATATCATTATCGTTACTGTAAAGAACTACAGTGCCTGAATGCGTTAATGTGAAGTTATGGTTGAGTAAACCACACAGAACTGCGAAAAAGAGTAAAAAGTAACTCTTTCACTCACTGTTGAGGCGAGGAGCAGCCATCTTGAAACGATGAGGTCGGAGATATCGGGTGCCGTGCGGCTACACAGAGTTCACGAGTTGTAATTACGACCTGAGGGGGCGTTCCAGTTGATTTTTACTGCTCGGAAGCTCGTAATTACGACCTCCGAGGACAACTGGAACGCAGCATAACCCATCTTGTTCATCCCCTGCTTGCTTTGGATTATCTGCTCTGCTCATGGTAACAACCTCTGACTTCTTTAAAACGATCACGCCTACCAGATCACGATTCAAGTCTGGATTCGGATTTCTGATCACCCGTGCATGACCCTCGCCTGTCTCCCTGGACTTTTTCTTTTGGATCTCCCTCCTAACTGCTTCACGCTCAGCTCAGCCTCAAAACCAGCTCGTCGTCTCCAACAGTGACATCATGCAAACCAACTCCTCTAAGGAAATCCTCCCTCACCTGTCTACGAAGGTTGGTTTCTATAAACTGAACTGTCAAGCCAAAGTCATTGAACTCTAATTCACTAACCTTCCTGTCTCAAAGTCAAAGTCAAAGTCAACTTTATTGTCAGAACTGCAATATGTACAGGACATACACAGGATTGAAATTGCGTTTCTCTCAGTCCCTCGGTGCAACAGTAACCATCTAAACACTAAACACTAAAACATTTAATAAACATAAGCATAAAATAGTAAAAGTGTAACACTGTCCTGAGTTTTTTCATAGTAGTATAAAAGTATGAAAATTTACACCAACACTGAAACACCAAACACCCCTAAAACACCAAACACCCAATGAACATAAGCATAAAATGAAATAATAAAAGTGTAATACTGTCCTGAGTTTTTGCATAGTAGTATAAAAAGTATAAAAAGTATATCTATAAAATAAACTGAAGGTTCTAGCATTGACATTTGCAAAGAGTGGCACAGCAGCATATAAGTTAATGTACACAGTATATGTATGAGGTATTTGATGTTGGTATATAGGCAAAGTGGCATATGCAGTGAGGCACATAAGGCACATTTGGCATCCTTAGATAAGGCTAGTCAGAGAATGCTGTATATGTATCTGCAGTAGTGTAGATAAAAGTAGTGTAAATGTAAACAGTAGTAATAAATGTAAAGCAGTAGTAATAAATGTAAACCGTATTAATAAATGTAAACAGTGAATGTAAACAGTAGTATGACTATAGGCAGTAATGTAATACAAACATTAGTGCAAATATGAGAAGTAGTGCAAACTGAATGAGCACATGACCGAGAGTTTAGTGAATAACCCGTTTGATGACACAGAGTCCAGTGTTAAAAACTTTGTGTTGAGTGGTAATGTGTGAGAAAGTTTTTTGTGTTAAGGCAGTTCAAATGGGAGGGGAGGCAGAGCAGGCAGAGTGTTTAGCATTCTGACTGCCTGATGAACAGAGCTGTCTCTCAGTCTGCTGGTACGAGCCTGGAGACTCCTCAGTCTCCTCCCTGATGGCAGCAGTCTAAAGCGGCTGTGTAGTGGGTGTGTGGGATCACCTGCCATGCAGTGGGCTTTCCGAGTGAGGCGTTTATAATAATAATAATAATTAATTCAATTTATAACGCACTTTTCATTACTGAAAATCTCAAAGTGCTACACATATATTGAATGCTACACACATTCATAAACCGGTGGCGGCAGACTACCATGCAAGGTGCTTTCCAGTCCTACCGGGAGCAACTCAGGGTTAAGTGTCTTGCCCAAGGACACAACGACACATGGTGCGGGTCCCGGGAGTCGAACCGCCAACTTTCCGATCGGGAGACGACTGCCCTTACCACTACGCCACGGCCGGCCCCGTTTGCTGTGTAAGTCCTGCAGTGAGGGCAAGGAGGTGCCGACGATCTTCTCAGCTGCTCTCACGATGCGCTGGAGGCTCTTGCGGCATGATGCAGTACATGCACCAAACCACACCGTGATGCAGCTGGTCAGGACACTTTCTATGGCACCCCTGTAGAAGGTGCACATGATGGGGGTTGAAGCTCCAGCCCTTTTCAGCTTGCGGAGAAAGTAGAGGCGCTGGTGAGCCTTCTTGGCCAGTGCTGCAGTGTTCCTGCTCCAGGACAGGTCCTTCGAGACGTGCACTCCCAGGAACTTGGTGCTGTCCACTCTCTCCACTGCGGTGCTGTTGATGGTCAGAGGGGCATGTTGTGCATCCCTCTTCCTGAAGTCCACGACAATCTCCTTTGTCTTCTCCACGTTGAGAGTGAGATTGTTGTGTCCGCACCACAAGGCCAAGCGGCTCACCTCGTTCCTGTAGTCCGTCTCATCGTTGTTGCTGATGAGACCTACCACTGTTGTGTCATCCGCAAACTTGATGAAGTGGTTGGAGCTGTACGATGGTGTGCAGTCGTGTGTTAGCAGGGTGAATAGAAGGGGGCTCAGCACACATCCTTGTGGGGCCCCTGTGTTCAATGTGATGGTGCTAGATGTGTTACTCCCGATCCGTACTGTCTGTGGTCTCCCGGTCAGGAAGTCTAGCAGCCAGTTACACATTGAGGTGTTCAGCCCCAGACTGTCCAGTTTATGGATGAGCTGTTGGGGGATGATGGTGTTGAATGCCGAGCTGAAGTCGATGAACAGCATTCTAACATAAGAGTCCTTCGTGTCCAGATGTGTGAGAGCTGTGTGGAGGGCAGAGGAGATGGCATCGTCGGTTGAGCGATTAGGTCGGTATGCAAATTGGAAGGGATCCAGGGAGGCAGGGAGGACAGATGTGATGCTTTTCATGACTAGCCGTTCAAAGCACTTCATCAGGATGGGGGTGAGTGCTACTGGGCGATAGTCATTGAGGCATGCGGGCGTTGCCTTCTTTGGGACAGGGATGATGGTGGTGGCTTTGAAACAGGTGGGGACGATGGCCTGGCTCAGTGAGATGTTAAAGATGTCCGTGAAGACCGCTGCGAGTTCCCCTGCACAGTCCTTCAGCACACGACCAGGTATGTTGTCAGGACCAGAGGCCTTCCGGGCGTTAATCTTGATAAATGATCGCCTTACGCTGTCTGAGGACAGCGCCAGCACCTGGCCATCAGGAGAGGGGGGGAGTTTATGTGCAGGTGTGCTGTTACTTGCCTCAAACCGAGCAAAGAACTCATTCAGTTCATTCAGCGTAGAGGTTGAGCTGTCACAGGTCTGGGGGGGTGGTTTGTAGTTTGTGATGGTCTGTATTCCCTGCCACAGACTGCGTGTATCCTTGCTGTCCTTGAAACGGTGAGCTATTTTCCTGGAATACTGCTTCTTGGCCTTTCTGATGCCCCGATCCAGGTTCTTTCTGGCTGCCCTCAGGCCCACCTGATCTCCCGCTTTGAAGGCAGCATTCCTGGCTCTCAGGAGTCTGTAAACCTCAGCTGTCAGCCATGGCTTCTGATTAGCCCGAACAGTGATGGTTTTGAGGTTGGTTACATCATCAATGCACTTGGTGATGTATGAACATACAGTGTCTGAGTACTCCTGGAGACATGTGTTGTTGTTTGTGGTAGCAGCTTCTTTGAACATACCCCAATCTGTGGTGTCAAAACAGTCCTGGAGTGCCTCTGAAGACCCCTCTGGCCACACTCGTATCTGCTTGCGGACTGGTTTTGTGACTTTCACCAGTGGCCTGTATGCTGGCTTTAGCATAACACAGATATGGTCAGAAGCACCAATGTGGGGGAGGGGGAGGGCTCTGTAGGCATTTTTCATGGTGGTGTAAACTTGGTCCAGTGTATTGTTTCCTCTTGTTGCAAAGTTTATGTTTCTGTATGTTTTTGGAAATACACTCTTTAAATCTGCTTGGTTGAAATCACCAGCCGTGATGAGAAAAGCATCAGGATGGGCTGTTTGCTGCTCACTGATGTGCAGATATAGTTCATTCAGAGCCTCACTTCTAACTTTGCTGTTGGAGCTTGGAGGGATATATACAGCAACAATCATAACAGCTGTAAATTCCCTCGGTAAATAAAACGGTCTGCATTTAATAGTCATAAACTCCACTAAAGGTGAGCAGTGTTTGTGGACCACAGCAGCATCCAGGCACCATGCTTTGTTGATGTAAACACACAGCCCCCCTCCCCGTGTCTTACCTCCCTCGAGGGTTCGGTCTGCTCTGTAGCATGTTAGCTGCCCTAGCTGAACAGCATGGTCCGGAACGTTGTTGTTGAGCCACGTTTCCGTGAATACAAACACACAGCAGTCTCTCACAGTCTTTTGTGTTGTTCGTAGCAGGCGTATATAATCCAGTTTATTGTCCAAGGAGCGCACGTTAGCCAAAACCATGGATGGGATCGCCGGTTTGTGTGGGCTAGCTGCTAGCCTAGCTCCGATACCTCCGCGCTTACCCCGCTTCTGCTTCCTGTCGCGCCGCTTGTCGCGTTTCCAATGCGGGCGCGATGGAGGGAGGCTCGGTGCTGGCTCCCAGAGCAGGTCGCAGTCACTCCGCTTGTTGCGCTTCCACTGCGGGCGCGATGAAGCGAGGCTCGGTGCTGGCTTCCAGAGCAGGCCACAGTTCCGTAGCTTCTCCTGGAGCTCGCTGTTTATTCCCAAATGAGCGGTTTTTCCAACATCAATCAGGAATTCACGGCTGTACTTGCGTTCTGAACACGTAGACATGACGGAGATGTGACGGCACATTGTGGCATGCAGGACAAAGACAAAAACACCGTGTTCTCTGGAGAGAGAGAAGCCGCAGCGAGTGCTCGCGTCGCCATCTTGGTGTCTCTTCAGATCGTGCTGGCCCAAAGACTCAGACCTCTACCAGAAGCAGTTTATCAATGAATCTTTTAAACCTTCCTGTTGTCTGATCTGGTTGAATCCCTAAACCTGGTTCTTGTCAACCCAGCATCCTTTGCGGTTTACAGTCTTGCTGGGACTCTGACAGAAGGAACTTTGAGAGTTTGGGGGAAAGTAAAAATCTGTATAACAGAGACGCACATCTTTGCTTTAATCTGGGGCCTACACAAACCCCCGTTTTGATGTTAATGTTTAATTATAAGAATTAGCGGAGACATGAGTTGAAATGTTGTGCGTTCTCATGGGGTGGGCTCTTTCTCTCGTCTGCTGTGTGGGGAGTTCTGCTAAACAGCTCATATCAGTGTCAGATTGCACATGAGCCGGATTAAACAACAAACAGATTTATTACTGGGGAAATATTGATGATGATGCACGGCAACTTTGCAGTTTCAAAACAGTTAACCGCAAATAGGATTGATTGAGTTGAGCCATTACTATGAGCACCACGCTCACTTTCAACCCAGCTGAGTCCTGCTCCACCTCTTTTGGTTCCTTTCAAGCTCACATCTGAGCGGGACGTGTACACTTCACCTGTGATTTATCAACCTTTAGAGGAAAAACTGGTCAGTGCAACCATTTTATTGTAAATGAGAAGTGGTTCTTAATGGACCTACCAGGAACAACATGTCAGTCATTTAGGCAACACAAAAAATGGTTACATTTGTATTATTTTGAAAAGCATAAATATTTGGCAAGTCAGAAGGTTGATTAATATTTGTGTTAAATATGAAGCATGGTGTCATGTTTGTTTTTTAATATTGTTTCACATTAGAATATGGTAAATGGTAAATGGAGCTTATTTATATAGCGCTTTCCAGCCCCCTGTGAGGAGCCCCAAAGCGCTTTACAATACCAGCCATCCACCCATTCATTCAGACATTCATACACCGGTAGTGGTAGCCTGCCTTGCAAGGCGCCATCCAGACCTACCGGGAGCAACTCGGGGTTAAGTGTCTTGCCCAGGGACACAACGACACATGGTGGGCGGATGCGGGATTCGAACCTCCAACCTTCCGATCAGGGGTCGACTGCCATTACCACTACACCACGGCCGCCACTGCTTTTATTGCAAGACAATACATCTTAAAATGTAATTTATTTTAATTACATTTTAGGGTTCTGCTTCTTGCATTTATGGTTCAATGCAGCAAAAACAAATTTTAAAGGTAACAGCTCATTGCATTCTTGGTTTATTTTGATAATGACTTTAATTGCTGGATGTTTGGCTCCCACTGGCTTTCAGTAACTGTGGCCTCATGAGCAGTTTTGTTGAATAGCCCTGCAGTACAAGATGATATGAGTTCAAGTTCAAGTTGTGTTTATTTGTCATATACAGGTTAACACAGGGTTAAAAGTGCAATGAAATGCTTAGGATGAGAAGAACTGACTCTTGACTTTGACTCTTTAAAAAAATCTAAATACTAAAGCTTAGACAATAAGAGTACAAAATAAAGTACCAAAAAGTGAGAAAATAATTACAGTATAATATTTACAAGGTCCTAAAGAGAGATAGTAAACAACAACATGGTAAAATATAACGGTGCAAGCAGAATTAATTTGAATGAATAAGTATTTCAAGGTAATATAAATAAAAAGTGCATGATATA
>JBBPBX010003912.1:18668-33326 GCA_038048925.1 Garcialebias charrua | reverse complement strand
TGTATGTGTGTGTGTGTGTGTGTGTGTGTATACATACTTTGTACATACATACATACATACATACATACATACATACATACATACATACATAAATATATACAGTACAGTACATACATATATACATACATACATACATACATACATTTGTCAGCAGGCTCTTAATGGTGCACCTATAAAATTTAGTGAGGATGCTGGTGTTCATACCAAACTTCTTTAGTCTGCTTAAGAAGTAGAGTTTTTGTCTGGCTTTCTTGACCACAGTGCCTGTATGTAAAGTCCAGGACAGATCCTCAGTACCGGTAATGTGAATGCCGAGGAACTTGAAGCTGCTGACTTGCTCCACCTCAGCATTGTTTATATTTGATGGTGGAGTGCTGGCCTCCACGCTGTTTCCTGAAGTCCACTATCATCTCCTTTGTTTTGTTTTGCTGACATTTAGAGAGAGGGTATTTTCCTAACACTAGCTGGTCAATGATTTCACCTAATTTCTGTAGGCACTCTCGTCGTTGTTGGTGATGAGGCCCAAGATGGTGGTGTCATCAGCATACTTGAGGATGGCATTAGAGCTGTGCTTGGCAGTACAGTCATGTGCCAATAGTGAGTACAGGAGTGGACTGAGGACACAGCCCTGAGGTGTACCGGTGCTGAGGACTACTGTGGAGGAGAGGTGACTGCCGATTCTCACTGCCTGTGGTCTGTTGGTGAGGAAGTCCAGTATCCAGCAGCAAAATTATCCAATACAATACTATAAAATGCAAAATGTTAAAACACAACATGGTACAATATATACAGTAATTTATAATATGATACAGTAATATAAAATGTATTCACCTAACCCATTACAACAAGTAAAAGGTTATCAAATTGCTTCATAGTACAAAAGCTAAAACAAACACTAATACAAAATAAAATATTCACAAAATGGAAGTTCAAGCTCAAGAATCTTTATTATCCCCAATTTGTTTCACAGTCAGTAGGCACACAAGACATCCATACTACACAAGACATTAAGACATAAAAAAACAGTACAGAAATCATCATTGTTCGTTGAGAAGCCTGATCGCTACGGGGATGAATGAGTTTTTCAGTCTGTTTGTCCATCATCTGGGCAGCAGACACCTGTGTCCAGATGGAAGCAACCCGAACTCAACATGGAGTGGATGATCAGGATCTGCCAGAATCAACCTAAACTTGTTTCACTGACCTGGCCTTGTGTAGGCCAGTGAGGTTCTGTAAGGCTATGCCAGCAGTTTTGTTGCACATCCTGACAATACCTGAGTTTGTTCCTGTTATTACATATCAAAAGTCCAAACCAATAGATGAACGTAAAAGTTAAAAAAGACTCAAAACATGAATAAAATGTTCTCATAAAAGTAGAATCAACATTAAAACAACAGAGCTTCCAATAAAAATACATTCTCTGGTGAGTCTTCTTATAAAGTGAGTTCACATGTACAGTACATCAATTTCTCTGTTTGTCATCAAGAACAATCACAATTCCCAGATCCTATATTTATATTGATGCACCACCTCAACAGCTTCACCGTTAATGACTACAGGAGTGGCAACTGAAGAGTTGTTTCTAAAATCAATGACCATCTCCTTTGTCTTAGAAACATTTAGCTTTCAAAAGGAAGACTCGCACCATTCAATGAAGTCCCTGACCACAGGCCCAGGGTCATGGTCATCACTGCTGAGAACAGACAGAATAGCAGTGTCATCAGCAAATGTGACTCAGTGGGAACTGGTTGCAACAATTGTTTGTATATAAAATTAATAAAAGGGACAAAAGATAGCAGCCCTGAGGGGAACTGGTATAGAGGAAAGAAGACACTTCAACACTTGTTCTTCTCAAGGGCGGACGTCTCCTCTCGGTCTCCGCTTTGTTTTGGCTTTGTCTTGCCTGTGAAACTGTCTGAGAGCCTCTCTTCTACAAAATCTTCCGAATCATAACTATGGACTTCAATTTGGTCAGTTGGTCCCTCAATACAACTGATAACATTTCTTTAAAGAGAAGACAGGCTGTAGGCGAGCCGATTTGCCCTGTTGGCATGCACACAGCTGGATATCTCATCGACTTGGAAGACTTGATGACGTGTCTATCTCTGCTGTCATCTGTGGATCTTAAAGCTCCACTGACATCATCTTTTGACTTTTCAAAAAATGGCACAACATATATAAATATTAAGATTGACCCCTGACCGTTTTTGCTAAAATAATGTTAAATGAATGAAAATTACTTCCAAAAACAGTTTAAAATTAGCGCAGTTTTTTTAACACGATAAATAGGGATTTCGCCGTCGCAGGATGATGACGTCATGACAAGGAATTTCTCTACTGCGCAGCTTGAAAACAATGGAGGAGCTACAAACTCGATCCGTCCAATTTAGCCATTTAAAAGTTAATATTTTAGCGGATTGTCTGCAGAGAAGCCAAAGTTATTTCCAGTAAACAGCAGGTTATAATTTTTTTTCAGCTCCTGCTGGTTTTTGGAGACTTTTCACTTCAGGACGTGAGCAGCTCTGTGAGGACTTACAGCATAGTTTCCACAGCACTGAAATGGTAATATATTAGTTAATGGTTCTAATAATTATTCAACATTAATTTATAGTTTAAAAAATTAGTCCCTTTTAAAATATCTGTTAAATATATTATTCTTTTATTTTATTTTGTTTGTGTTTTCAGGTTTCCAGGTCTCCAGTCCATCACCTGAGGCTCTTCCTGAACCACTAGTACAACCCAGACTTTCACATCACAGCAGGTAAGATTGCATCAACGAAAAGAATAGTACTCAACAATATTCTTTGATGTAAATCTGTTGATTTTCTGTGGTTCTGATGAGGGAAGTGACAAAGTGGATGCAGCATTCAGCCCATAATGGACCCAGATGTCCCCTGCGTCCAGACCTACAACACCTGGACATCCAGGAGCGTGGACGAGCGAGGATTCACAGAAATGTCTTCACCTGAAGAGTGGACCGAGGTGGAGAACAAACCTTGATATTGTTAAACAACAGATGGAGACGTCTTCAGGATCTGTAGAACATCAGGACTGCTGCAGAAAGCTACGTTTGTGCATCAAGACATTAAAATATGCAGAAATACTACAACTGGCCAGAGCATTGAGATGAAAATGAATCAATGAATTTAATATTTTTTTCTGAGTGTTCAAATGAACATGTTGTTTGAAAAAAAAAAAAGGATAACAATGAACCAAGTGTTTCTGTAGTTATGTGTAAATAAAGTTACGGTAGTACACTATATTATCTGTTAGTGTTGAGTTATTCTTTGTGAGAATATTTGTGTATCTGTTTTAATTTCATTCGTGCATCTACAACTCACAGCTCATACTTTAGTAAAAACAAAATTGGTGAATGTTGAAAGAAACATTTTATTAAAATAAAACCATCCCATATTATCAAATAAATGAAAACCTCTGGGGAAACATTAATATGAACAGATTATCAAAATAAATTGAGTTTAACACATATTAGCAAGTGTTGTTTGACTTCATCAGCTCTGTAAAAATGACTCCAACACCTCCTCGTCCACCCTCCTGTCCAGGTGTTGTAGGTCTGGACGCAGGGGACATCGGTCTAGTTTCTCCTCATCCTGCTGCTTGTACTTCTTCAGACTCCACCACCTCCTCGCTCCTCCACGCTCATGATGTCCAGGTGTTGTAGGTCTGGACGCAGGGGACATCTGGGTCCATTATGGGCTGAATGCTGCATCCACTTTGTCACTTCCCTCATCAGAACCACAGAAAATCAACAGATTTACATCAAAGAATATTGTTGAGTACTATTCTTTTCGTTGATGCAATCTTACCTGCTGTGATGTGAAAGTCTGGGTTGTACTAGTGGTTCAGGAAGAGCCTCAGGTGATGGACTGGAGACCTGGAAACCTGAAAACACAAACAAAATAAAATAAAAGAATAATATATTTAACAGATATTTTAAAAGGGACTAATTTTTTAAACTATAAATTAATGTTGAATAATTATTAGAACCATTAACTAATATATTACCATTTCAGTGCTGTGGAAACTATGCTGTAAGTCCTCACAGAGCTGCTCACGTCCTGAAGTGAAAAGTCTCCAAAAACCAGCAGGAGCTGAAAAAAAATTATAACCTGCTGTTTACTGGAAATAACTTTGGCTTCTCTGCAGACAATCCGCTAAAATATTAACTTTTAAATGGCTAAATTGGACGGATCGAGTTTGTAGCTCCTCCATTGTTTTCAAGCTGCGCAGTAGAGAAATTCCTTTTCATGACGTCATCATCCTGCGACGGCGAAATCCCTATTTATCGTGTTAAAAAAACTGCGCTAATTTTAAACTGTTTTTGGAAGTAATTTTCATTCATTTAACATTATTTTAGCAAAAACGGTCAGGGGTCAATCTTAATATTTATATATGTTGTGCCATTTTTTGAAAAGTCAAAAGATGATGTCAGTGGAGCTTTAAGGACGCATATTTAATTGGATTTATGATAACTGGTTCCTGCTTTTTGGATTCGGCTGGTTCCTGGTCTATCAACAAACAAGGAAGATGTCGGCAGCAAATCTGGACCTGGTCAGGCTGCCTGCCTTACATGATGGCTTGGTTCATGTCTCGAGAACCAAGACTTTTGGCTGAATGGATTAGATCTCAGGGATTTTCTCAGGCACGTTCCATTGGTATGGTCATTTTAATTTGGACATTTCGGAAGCGAGTGGACAGACACAGACTGAAGGTAGATGTCATTAAAGTTCTGCCTGTCCCCAAAACAATTGTGTTTATCTGAAATTCGGCTCCTGACTGGCCTTGACAGGCTGTCTTATCTCAACACGTCTGGAGAAGTTTTGTAAACCTGACGCTCTACCCCCTACCACCCTTCTACTGAGGAATTCCACAGACTTTTCAGAGGAGCCCAGCTGAATAAACATTCTGTCATCATTTCAGGACTCTGGATTCGCCTCTGGCCGTCTTCGGCAGCCCCCCACCCGAGTGTGCACAGATCTCTCCAGAGGGAACTACTGTATATGAACTGAGTGATTTTATCTGAACTCTGCAGTGCTTCTCTGCATGCTAGCTGCTCACCGCCTTGGAGTCCCCCCACCCCCTCTGCGTAATGTCATCATTATGTACTTGTGTGTGAGATTTCTTTTCATTACCACATTTTTTACCTTCACGCAGAGGTCAAAAATGGGTTGGAAACCTCCTTGTGATCTCCTCAGCTGTCTTCCTTGCCCTCCAACCACTCGCCCACCAGTGACAACTCACAATGCTTGATTAGCATTACTCATACAAGATTAATGGAACTCTTCAAACATCATTCACTGACCAGTAAGAACCAGAGGACAAAATAATCCATATAACTCTTGCTGAACTTCAGTGCTGTACCTTCTCCTTGCTCCACAGGGTTCCTGACTTCCTGTGATTCATCAACTGTAAATAAAAGCACTGAACTTGCCTTCCTCTGTAGTCCATATTCAGTCCTTTCCCTCTGGATACTGAGTCCTTGTGACAGTCCATTCTCCCCCCCCATTTTCTTCTGCTTATCTGGGGTTGAGTTGTGGGGGTAGCAACTTAAGTAGGGAGGCCCAGACTCTCCCCAGCCGCTTGGGCAAGCTCCTCCGGGGGAATCCCGAGGTGTTCCCATGCCAGCCGAGAAACATAGTCCCTCCAGCGTGTCCTGGGTCTTCCTTTGGGTCTCCTCCCGGTGGGACATGTTTGGAACACCTCACCAGGGAGGCATCCAGGAGACATCCTAACCAGATGCCCAAGCCACCTCAACTGGCTCCTCTCGATGTGGAGAAGCAGCAGCTCTACTCTGAGTCCCTCCCAGATGACTGAGCTTCTCACCTTATTCCTAAAGCCTGAAATATACCTGAGCGTCCTCAGGTACGCCACTCTACGCGCGCATTTTGTGCGCATGCATTTCGCTGATATAGCTTCAGAAACTATCAGCTTTCAAACGCTCGCGTTCTCGCTCCAGATCCTTGTTGTAATATGAGCAGCTGCGCGCGGAGGGGACTCAACTGAGCTCGCTGATTGGTCACTTGCTGACACGCCTACTGAAATGATTGACAGCTTTCAGTCAGCTCATGAGCAGCTCGCTGAAGACCGCTGCGGTGTTCTGATGCGGTGTTTCTACTATATATGTTATAAAAAGTTCTCTCAGAAATAAAAATAATAACAGGGAGCGCTTTTCCTGCAGCACACAGTCCACCAGGGAATATTTAAAACATCGCGCACCCAGGTAGGACCTGAATTCATTCATTTCAGTCATCGAGTGAACGGAGGAAGAAGCGGTTACTTGACTTTAGGCAAAAAAACAAAAGAAAAGGCCCGATCAGCGATAAAGAAGGGGAATTTATTTCATTTGTGTAACATACAAAACAGTCCGGCGCCGGGGAAGTTTATGGTCAGACACCGCGCAAGCGTCCGCGGTCGTAAAAAAAAAGCTTTGCGCGTACGTGCCCTGAGGGGCTACGCGGGGCTACACTTTTGCCTTAACGTACGTACGTGGCGTATAGGCGTATAGATAGAAAGCTCAGGTATATTCCAGGCTTAAGGGAGCGCCCAGACACCCTGTGGAGAAAACTCATTTTGGCCACTTGTATCCGAGATCTCGTTTTTAGGTCACAACCCAAAGCTCACGATCATAGATGAGGGTAGGAACGTAGATCGACTGGTAAATTGAGAGCTTCGCCTTTTGACTCAGCTCTCTCTTCACCACAACAGACCGGTACAGCGCCCACTTCATTGCAGACACCGCACCCATCCGCCTATTGATCTCTCGCTATATTTTTCCTTCATTCGTGAACAAGACCCCAATATACTTAAACTCCTCCACTTGGTGGCAGGACCTCCACCACAACCCGGAGAGGGCACTCTACCCTTTTCCAGCTCAAGACTATGGCCTTGGATTTGGAGGAACTGATCCTCATCCCAGCCGCGTTATATGCAAACCGTTCCAGTGAAAATTGTAGATCATGACCTGAAGAAGCTAATAGGACCACATCATCTGCAAAAAGCAGAGATGTGATCCTAAGCTTAACAAAATGGACCCCCTAAACACATGGCTACATCTAGAAATTCTGTCCATAAACGGTATAAACAGAATCTGTGACAAAGGGCAACCTTGGCGGAGTCAAACTCCCACTGGAAACAAGCTCGACTTACTGCTGGCAATGCAGCCCAAGCTCTGACACCGGTCATGCAGGGGCCTAACAGCCCGTATCAAAGGGCCTGGTACCCGGTACCCCATACTCCCGGAGTACCTCCACAGGGTTCCCAGAGGGACGTGGTTGAATGTCTTCTATAAGTCCACAAAGCACATGTATACTGGTTGAGCAAACTCCCATGTACCTTCCAGGATCCTGCTGAGGGCATGGAGCTGGTCCAGTGTTCCACGACCAGGATAAAAACCACATTGCTCCTCCTGAATCCAGGGTTTGACTATCCAATAGACCATTCTCTCCAGAACCCCTGAATAGACCTTACCAGTGTGATCCCCCTGTAGTTAGGAGAGTGGTGGTGCAGAGGTTAGAGACGGTAGGCCTGTGATCGGAAGATGGCCGGTTCAAGCCCCGGTACCGACAACATCAAAATGTGGGTGGAAAAGGTGAAACACCCACACCTGCCTTCCCCTCATTCGTCCCACTCTGGGCCCTTGAGCAAGACCCTTAACCCCCACCATCTGCTCCCTAAAACAGGTCTCTCTTGAAAATGAGTTATTGTGGCTCAATGAGACTACCTGTATGAATAAAGGGTAAATAAAATAAAAAAGTTGGAACACACTCTACGGTCCCCCTTTTTGAATAGGGCGACCACCACCCCGGTGTGCCAATCTAGGGCAACTGCCCTCAATGTCCACGCAATATTGCAGTCTTGTAAGCCAACACAACCCTTCAACATCCAGAGCCTTAAGGAACTCCAGGCAAACCTCATCCACCCCTGGGGCCCTGCCACCAAGGAGCTTTTTAACCACCTCGGTGACCTTAGCACCAGAGATTGGAGAGCCTGACAAAAAGTCCCTAGGCTCCACTTCTTTGGTGGAAGATGTGCTGGTGGGATTGAGGAGGTCTTCGAAGTACTCTGCCCACCAACCCACAACATCCCGAGTTGAGGTCAGCAGCATACCATCTCCACTATAAACAATGTTGGTGGTGTACTGCTCCCCCCTCTCCCAGACACCAGATGGTGGACCAGAATCACCTCAAAGCCATATGGAAATCATTCTCCATGGCCTTTCCAAACTCCTCCCATATCTAAGATTTTGCCTCAGCGACCACTCGAGCTACACGCCGCTTGGACTGCTACTACCCATCAGCTGCTTCTGGGGTCCCACAGGCCAAAAAGGCCCTATAGGACTCCTTCTTCAGCCTGACAGCATTCCTCACCGCCAGTATCCACCACCGGGTTCGAGGGTTGCTGCTGCGACAGGCACCGACAACCTTGCGGCCACAGCGCCGATAAAATGGTAAATGGAGCTTATTTATATAGCGCTTTCCAGCCCCCTGTGAGGAGCCCCAAAGCGCTTTACAATACCAGCCATCCACCCATTCATTCAGACATTCATACACCGGTAGTGGTAGCCTGCCTTGCAAGGCGCCATCCAGACCTACCGGGAGCAACTCGGGGTTAAGTGTCTTGCCCAGGGACACAACGACACATGGTGGGCGGATGCGGGATTCGAACCTCCAACCTTCTGATCAGGGGTCGACTGCCATTACCACTACACCACGGCCGCCCCTTACTTAGAAACTACTTAGAAAATAGAGGCATGGAACATGGCCCATTCAGACTCAATGTCCCCCACCACCCATGGAACGTGTTTGAAGTTCTCCCTGAGCTGGGAGTTAAAGCTCAGTCTCGTGGAAGACCCTGCCAGACATTCCTAGCAGACCCTCACAATACGTTTTTGCCTGCCAGGTCAGACAGGCATCCTCCCCCACCATCGGAGCCAACTTACCACCTGGTAGTGGTCAATGGATAGCTTCGCCCCTCTCTTCACTCGAGTGTCCAAGACATGCAGCCACAGATCAGATGAGATAACAACAAAGTCCATCATCGAACTGTAGCCTAGGGTGTCCTGGTGCCAAGAGCACATATTGAACACCCTTATGCTTGAACATGGTGTTCGCTACGGACAATCCATGACGTGCACACTAGTCCAACAACAGAACACCCCATGGGTTCAGATCAGGAGGGCCGTTCCTCCCAACCACAGCCTTCCAGGTCTCATTGTCATTGCCCACGTGAACGTTGAAGTCCCCCAGCAAAACAAGAGAGTCCCAAGGAGGCACACTCTCCAGTAACCCCTCCAAGGACTCCAAAAAGGGCGGGTAATCTTAGCTGCTTTTTGGTGCATAAGCACAAATAACAATCAAAGCCTGTCCCCCCACATGTAGGCAGAGGGAGGCTATTGCGGTAAACCCCAACATACAGGCACCAAGATGGAGGGCATGCGCGTAGCCAGTTCTGTGTTAAGAGAGGTGGAAAGAGAAGGTATGGAGACGCCGTTAATGTTGAACCGGTTAACACCATAGACTTAATATGCCTGTGGTTAACACAAACTCCTTTTTTTTCATTCAATAAAAGACAAACGTAAAATAAGTGGAAATATTGCCCACTTCGACGATTCAAGTTCAACCAAGTGAGGATCGAACCCGAGTCGAGAGAAAGTTTGGAGTGGCAACCCGACGCGCTTCCAGTGAACCACAGAGGCGTGTTGCTCTTTCCAGGTCCACTTTTTCTTCAAACGAACCGCCCCTCATAAAATCCTGGCTAGGCCCATGGAGGGCAACAAGTATGTCCACTCCTGCTCAGCGCCTCTCATCAGGGACAATTCCAGAGTGGAAGAGTGTCCAAACCCTCTCAAGGAAACTGGTTCCAAAAACAGAGCCATGCGTCGAGGTGCGTCCGACTATTTCTAGCTGGAACCTCTCAACCTCACACACTAGCTCAGGCTCCTTCCCTAACAGAGAGGTGAAAATCCACATCCCACTAGCCGGCTTCTGTAGCCGAGGATCAGACCACCAAGGTCCCCGCCCTCGGCCACCACCCATCCCACA
Organism: Garcialebias charrua; assembly: GCA_038048925.1. Taxonomy (NCBI): domain Eukaryota; kingdom Metazoa; phylum Chordata; class Actinopteri; order Cyprinodontiformes; family Rivulidae; genus Garcialebias; species Garcialebias charrua. The sequence continues at coordinate 23,265 of JBBPBX010003912.1, read as the reverse complement.
TTGCACCCGACTCCTTTGGCCCCTCCCACAGGTGGTGAGCCCTTGGGAAGGGGGACCCACATCTCCTCTTCAGGCGGTGCCCAGCCGGATACCATGGGTAAAACCCCGGCCACGAGGCGCTCGCCAGTGTGCCCCACGGCCAGGCCCGACTCCAGAGTGGGGCCCCGGTGACCCACGTCCATGCAACGGAACATTGGTTCCATTCATTTTAATCATCATAGGGGTCTTTGGGCTGCACTTTGTCTGGTCCCTCCTTGTGACAGTGGGAATGATTATTGTAGAAAGCTGTTGAAGAAGCTGAAACCAGACTAACAAGGTTTCATCATTCAAAAAAAGTTTTTCAAGTTCAAGTTCCTTTATTGTCATTCGCATCACATGTGGTGCATGAGGTGGAATGAAATTGTGTACTCAGGATCCCAGTTGCACCCAAAAATAGCAAAAATATAAAGTATAAAATGAGACATACAAGGATCTAAGGATATACACTGATATACTCTAAAAGAACGCTAAATAATATAAGATCTAGGACAGTGTTTTTCAACCTTTTTTGAGCCAAGGCACAGTGTTTTCATTGAAAAAAATCCCGAGGCACACCACCAACCAAAATTGTAAACATAGATACAGTACGCTGTATCCGCCTATATTAAATATATAGTCATTCTTATCAAAGTGTCTTGAATAGGAATGAAATAAACACAAAAATGTATTTTATCATATTTTATATTTCTCATTTCAAATTGCACTTAACATGTCTTCAAAAATACACCCGAACAATGTGGTCTTAAATTTAAAGAGGTTGTAGAAAGTGTGTGTGTGTGTGTGTGTGTGGGGGTGATCATTTCCAAGGCACACCTGACGATCACTCGCGGCACACTAGTGTGCCTAGGCTCAGTGGTTGAAAAACACTGATCTAGGATATATGCTAAACACTAATATTGTAATGTAAAATAATATGATATATTAAACAGCAGCCTGAACTTGAGCCTGTAGTGAGTACAGGTAGTCCTCGACTTACGACAGTCTCGAGTTACGACGTTTTGTGGTTACGACACATCTCCCATAAAAAAAAAATTCTTATTATTTTGAAATTTTATTTTGAAAAGCCAAGTTACGCAGTTTCCGGTTTTACGTTGTAAACGTAGTGGCGGAGAAATACTGCACTGTACTCTCTAAAAAAGCTAAGTCTGGTCCTTTGGACATTCAAAAAAACAAAACAAAACTTGTTGCACCAAGCTGGACAGCCAGCAGCTGTGGAAAAGTAGCTGTTTTATGGACGGCAGTTTTACGATGTAAACACAATAGAGAATACGGAAGAGGGACGGAGGAAAACGGCTTCAGCATCCCAGTAGGAAATTAACTATTTTTTCCCTTCATTATGGCTCCCAATGTGTTTTTTGATAATTGTGTAGGGTACTATGTTAGGATAGGCTAAGTGCTTGGTAAAATACAGTACTGTACGTATATGGTGCAGTATTTACGTATATGGTGCAGTATGTCTGTATGTTCGGACTTAAGTCAAAATTCAGTTTACGACGCCACGTAGGAACGGATCTCTGTAGTAAAGGCTCCCGTAGACCTCAGCGTCCTGGCTTTACGCCACTCTACGCGCGCATTCTGTGCGCACGCGTTCGCTGGCACAGCTCTGCTTTCTTTCTCACGTTAAATGCTCGCGTTTTCGCTCCAAATCCTTGTTGTAATGTGAGCAGCTGCGCGCAGAGGGGACAAACTGAGGTCGCTGATTGGTCACTTGCTGACACGCCTACTGAAATGATTGACAGCTCGAGCAGGACAACCAGCTGGCTTCAGCTGTGGTAGCTCGGCTGCAGCCGTTGCGGTCTTTCTAACTTTATATGTTAATAAAAACTAATAAAAAGTGGGGGGAAAAAACAGGGAGCGCTTTTCCTGCAGCCCACAGCCCACCAGGAAATATTTAAAACCTCCCGCAGCCAGGTAGGACATGAATTCATTCATTTCAGTCATGGAGTGAACGGAGGATTAAGCTTTTACTTGACTTTTGGCAAAAAAACAAAACAAAAGTCCTGATCAGCGATGAAGAAGGGGAATTTAATTCATTTGTGTAACATACAAAACAGTCCGGCGCCGGGGAAGTTTATGGTCAGACACCGCGCAAGCGTGCGCGGTCGTAAAAAAAGAGCTTTGCGCGTTCGTGCCCTGAGGGGCTACGCTTTTGCCTCCGCGTATACGTACGTCGTACAGAGGCGTATAGCCAGTACGCGCAGCTCTACTGGGGGCTTAGAGATCCACTGACATGATTTTTCTACTATTCATCAAATTGCTCAAAATATATATATTTTATCATTTAAATATGTTAGTTTTTGCAAACAAAATGATAAATCACTTTAATTTTGCTTTAAAAGTGATTTTGAACTTCAAGCCGTGTTTAATCATGGGAAATCCGTTTACACCCGAACGCACCATCTGTGACGTAGTGTGCAGAGTGAGAGGCAGAGCTCTGGGCTTGTCACGGTGCGCGGGTGTGCGCAGCTCCACATGAAGGTAAGTCTGATACAGCATCAGACCTAAATTAGATCCTGTTGTTTCTTGTTCCATCACCCAAACTATTTTCTGCTTCCCAAAATGAAGACAAATAGCTCAAATCTTCACATAGATTGCTAAATTAGTCGGGTTTTAAAATGTCCGCTATTAAAGAGACGAGAGCCCTCTGCCTCTCACTCTGGACACTACGTCACAGATGGTGCGTTCGGGTGTAAACGGATTTCCCATGATTAAACACGGCTTGAAGTTCAAAATCACTTTTAAAGCAAAATTAAAGTGATTTATCATTGTGTTTGCAAAAACGAACATATTTAAATGATAAAATATATATATTTTGAGCAATTTGATGAATAGTAGAAAAATCATGTCAGTGGACCTTTAAGTCGAGGACTACCTGTATATTAATGTTTATTAAATTAATGTTTATTAATGTTTATTAAATTTGTTCATTTTTTTACAAAAGAAACACAATACAAGACAATCCCATTAATGATACGTACACAATGTAAAAAAATGAAAGGAAGCAGAAAGAAGAATAAATCTTATTATATCTGCCCCTTTTTTCAAACAATCAGATTAAACAATAATAATATTTCACCAGTAGTACAAAATGACTAACTCTTTCTAATTTTCTAATACTAATACGTAACTAATAATCGATACAAAACACATTAATAATATTTCACCAGTAGTACAAAATGACTAATTCTTTCTAATTTTCTAATACTAATACATAATTAAAAATTGATACAAAGCACATTAATAATCTTCCACCAGTAGTACAAAATGACTAACTCTTTCTAATTTTCTAATACTAATACATAACTAATAAATAATACAATACACATTATGCTAATTCATATATATTTTTTCAACAAATTCCTTTTGATCATTTTCTTAAATGTAAACAGTGACTTGGCATTTTTAACTACATTCTCCAAGCCATTCCATAATCTAATTCCCTGGATTGAGGTAGAACGTCCCTTCAAGCTAGTTCTGAATTGTGGTTTTACAAACATCTCTGTCCCCTTAAGATTATAACAACTTTGTCTTTTAACAAAGTGCATTTGGATATTTAAAGGTAATTTGTTGTTCTGAGCCCTATACATAATTGATAAAATATTATAATCAACCAAATCATGGAACTTCAATAATTTCAGTTGATAAAATAATGTACTGGATGGATGACAGTAATGTTTTCTAGTGATAATTCTTACAGCTCTTTTCTGTAATACAAAAATAGGCTTTGTGATTGTTTTACACGCTTTCCCCCAAACATCAATACAATAGATTAAGTGTGGAACAATGATTGTGTTATACAACAAATACAGAGCTTTATCATTCAATAGGTCTCTGACCTTGTATAGTACTGCAATCGATTTAGCTATTTTTATTCTTACAGAATTTATGTGTTGTTTCCATGTCAGTTTGTCATCAATAATAACACCCAAAAACTTCACCTCACTCACTCTACAAATCTCAACACCCTCAATTTTGAGTGGAACATCAACAGTTTTCTTTTTATTACTGAATATCATGTAATTAGTTTTTTCTAGATTTAATGATAATTTATTGATTTTAAACCAAGTTTGTATTTTGGTAAATTCTGTCTTTATCAATTCCAACATTTGTTCTATATCTTCACCTAAACAGAAAAATGTGGTATCATCAGCAAAAAGTATACATTTAAGGAGTCCTGACACATTTACCAAGTCATTCACATATAAAATAAATAGCTTTGGTCCAAGCACAGAGCCCTGGGGAACTCCACATGTGATATTACAGAGGTCAGATCTTACATCATTTATTTGTACAAATTGTTTCCTATCTTTCAAATAGCTAGATACCCACTGTAATGCTGGTCCTCTAATACCATATTTGTTCAGTTTTTCAAGGAGAATGGTGTGATCAATAGTATCGAATGCTTTTTTTAAATCAACAAAAATACTGACACAATATTGTTTTTGATCGACAGCAGTAGTTATTTGTTCCATTAATTCCATGAGAGCCATTGATGTAGAGTTTTTAGCTCTGAACCCATATTGACTGTTGCTTAGAATATTTTGTTTGTCTATAAATT
>JBBPBX010003912.1:0-12353 GCA_038048925.1 Garcialebias charrua | reverse complement strand
CCCCCCCAAAAAAAAGGCAAATTAAGAAGTGAAGTATTTTTGGGATGAATAAATTACCATAAATACATATGTGATTCAATTCATGATAAGATATACACAATATGAGCCTGTCTAACATGCCAATATGATGTTTAGCTTTTAAGACTTTGAACGAGATGAAAGTTTTTAGCATCTGTGTATGAGAAAAGATATTTTAAGCAGGGGATAAAGACAACTGAGATAGACATGGAAGATGAGACTGTTTTTAGTTTATGATCAACACTAACATAGGTTTTTGTGCTTATTTCAAATGCCTAAAAAACACATTCTGTTCATGTGAGAATTTTCACTAAAGGTTGTGATTTATTTTTGCTGTAGTCATTGGAGAACCTCTGCAGTCATTGTGGGAGCAACGACATGGAAGATAATCTGTGGGTAAGAAAAAAATGTAATTATGTGAAAATTGATTTCAATCAAATTGTATGACACCATAAAAAAATAGTTGCTAAGTACTTTTGATAACGGATCTAAATCTTTTTAAAAATTAACATTTAATCCAGTGTAGTTGAAAGTAATTTCACATATTTTAGCACTTGCTATGAAGTATTAATGAATTTTTTTTTGCTAATACAAATGTTTGACCTCCATGCATTTAACAAAATGCTGTAATTTATAACTGTCCTTAAAGCTCCCCTGACATACTCTTTGAACTTTCCATAAAATGGCACAACATACTGTATATATATTTTACGATTGAACTATGATCGTTTTTGCTAAAGCAATGCTAAATGAATGAAAATTCCTCTCAAATATAGTTTAAAATTAGCGCCGTTTTTTTTTACACGGTAAATCCGGGTTTTTCCGGTGACGTGACTGTGACGTCACGTCCAGACTCTGCTCCAACGCGCACATTGAAAACAATGGAGAAAGATACAAACGCATCCGTCGAATTTAGCCATTTAAATTTAGCGATTTTTCTTCAGTGAAGCCAAAGTTATTTCGAGTGATCTACAAGAAACAGCATGTTATAATTTTTTTCTGCTGCTGCTGTTTTAACGAGAGGTTTCACATTCATGAAGTGAGCAGCAGGTGTCAGCAACGCTATCGTGATAACTGTTTTACAGAGGACTGAAACGGTAATACAGTATTAATTTATCTAATAATCATTCAACATTAGTTTATAGTCTAAAAACATGAGTCCTTTTTAAATTATCTGGTTTATTTTAGAAGTTTATTCAAACATACATTCTGAAAAACACCCTCTAAAATAACTACCTATCAGCCACTAAAATAACTATCAGCCACTTACAAAACAGTTATGTGATCACAATCTGATAGGCCTACCTTTGTTGACATTGAAATGCTGTGAACATTCTTACATAAGTAGTTCCTTTAATAGAACCTAAATGAAAACACCAAAGAGAATTGAAGCACATTTATTTAATATATTTTCAGGTTATATACACATGGATTGTCTTTAAGTGAAACATTTACATTTTATTTTCATTACACATTTTCTTTTAATTTCTTGTGTTCACTCATGTGGCTCTCGGTCATTCACTGACTTATTGTACAGATTTGTTGCAGACTTTGCATCCTTTAACACTTTTTTGGAAGGAGTGTATTTGTGGGCTGGGCCAGAGTGGTTGATTTTACATGAGAGTAAAGCACAAACAGTGCTGTTGTCTAATGACATCCTATTCTCTGTAACAATCTTTCTCACCATACTAAACACCCTTTCAGAACTGGCATTGCTGTGGGGAATGCACAGTGAAGCCTTCATTAGTCTTGGCAGCTCACTGAACCTCACGTCCTTCCCTACCAGGCCCCAGAATCTGTCAATTTTCTCTTCTTGTGGAAGTTGCTTGCTATCTGTCAGCTGGTAGTCAACGAGTTCTTCTCTCAGCCTATCCTCACTCAAGCTCAACTGAGGAAACAGGGCCCCTAGCCTTTCCACTGTAAAGTAAAACAAGTGTTTGACTAAACAATGCTGAAGTAAACCTTGCAATATTTCATTAATTCATTCATTCATTCTGTCAATGGGGAACTGACTAACATCTACAGTACCTGTCCCTGGAGAAATGTCGAGGCGAGCAGCAGGGTCCAGCACTTTCATGTCCCTCAGGAGTGGATGGTTGAGAGGAAAGGAGAACATCTTCTGAACCACTGCTTCATAGAATCTTACAGATCTAGAACATCATAAGAGGAAAATGGGAGCCTATAATCTCAAAGATTATATCATAATTGTGTAACTGCTAGATAATATACTCACTGAAATTTTTTTTCTTAGCTGACACAGGAAGCTCTGTGCTTTTCATGAATGCCTTTGTGTCTGCTCCAATAAAGAGTTCTTCATCAGCCAACTGATGTCCTTGTCCATACTCTACCTCCCTGAGAGGTACACCCACAATGGCCCTGGCTGGTATAAGGTACCCCAGGATCCTCCTGATCAGCCTGCACATCTCCTCTTCAAGTCTGTGAATTTGTTCTCCCTCTGACTGCAGAAAATACCATTTATCACAACAAAACAGTAACATAAATATAACATTATAATAATTAATTAATAAATTAGTATTACTCACTCATTAATGCAGTATCATTGACACACACCTGGAAAGCAATATTAAATTCAGATAAAGGCTTAAGGGCAGCACTCAGGAACATGAAGTAGGTCTTCACAACTGGATCAGACAGATGGCTTGCCAGATCACGCACTTTGGCACTCCTCTCTACATCCTCATGACTGTTGAAGTAGGCCTACAGTACAGAGGGACACAGACTGGCAATTCAAGTGTAAAATGAAAAAATAGTAAAGTGCGTACATATCTGATGGATCCTTACCTGCAGTGCATCCCACTGGTTCAACACTCTTTGGATGCAGGTTAAAAGACTCAGCCATCTGGTGCTGCAGTACCTGAGGAGCTTTAGGTGATCTGAATCAGTGAAATCTACAAACTCTTTGTAGATTTCACATCTTTTGGCACTGAAAGACAGAAAAATCATTGCAAGAATATCAACTGTCTAGAACGGCCTAGAACAATACCAGGCCTATTTAATTTATGTGTATTTACCTTTTATCAAAGTGGGTGTATATCCCCACCAGGATGTCTTCCACTGGTACCTAGGCTGCTCTGATGCCACAACCAGTGGCTAGCTGTACCATGTGGCAGATACAACCAAGGTCCTGGACGTGGGGCTGGCTGGTCTTCAGTCTGCTGATGACAGAAGCCGTTTTCGCATTGACCGGCCCTCTATGGCCTGGGTCGCCCCGCCTTCTAACCCGGGTTCAGCGTGTTCGCATTTTCCTTTTTTTCCCCGGCTCCGCCCTCGTCATGGAACCATCTCCACCGTGGTTCTGTTGGGCCTAGCTCCCCCGGCCCAGTTTGACGTAATTTACTGCTCACATTTGATTCGTTGTTTGCAGCAGGGGCTGGACTGCTGCATGTAGGGGCGGGACTAGCTGCGTGTTGAGTCATCAAGTGCGACTGCTGTTAACCTCGCGTTCTAACAACAACAACCTCCATTTTAGAAAACAGCATGTCTACCTCCCAAGCCCCCGTTGCGTGCGTTCCGTGGTCAAATGATGAAGTAAGCTTCTTCCTAAATTACCTCGCAGACGAGCGTGTGCAGAGGGAGCTGGACAGCAGCACACGAAATGAAAAAGTGTTCAAGCGTGCGTCTGAGGAAATGGCTGTGGCTGGCTTCACTCGGACCTCCAAGCAATGCCGGGAGAAGCTAAAGAAGATGAAATCAGACTACCGGACCATGAAAGACCATAACGGTAAAAGTGGAAGAGGAAGGAAGGATTGGCGGTGGTTCAGTAAAATGGACGAGATCTTTGGAAAACGGCCATCCAGCAACGGTAGCCAAATGGCTCTCGACTCAGCCACCCAAATGTTGGAGAGCGAGATGGAAGGTGAGCTGTTGTTACTTGTGTTTAATAGTCATCTTTTGTCTTCCTAAATAAACTCAAAAACGTGTACAGGCTGCTGGGTTTGTGGCTTCTTTTCTGGCTAGCTATTGTTAAGCCATGCTTGCGGCAGCAGCTAGCCTCTTAGCACAACAGGCTAGCTAGCCTAGCACAACAGGCTAACGTAGTTCGTGTAACGTGTGTTTTTTCTTTTAAATTAGATCATTCGACGCCGTCTTCAACGCCAGCAGAAACTCCTGAGTCCTCTTCTACCGCTTCAGATGAGCAAACGGGTGAATTGTGTTCACAACCAACAACACCACCAGTGTGCTCAGCTGGGAGGGCCTCAACTCCGGACTCCGCGGCCTCTGCTTCACGTGCTCAGCCAAGTGGGCTCAGTGTTTGTTTATGTAATGAAAATAACCCGCCAAAAAAAATAAATGTAATTCTAGCATAAAGACTGCACTTCTAACTAACTACCTAACTAACAATAACTTTTGTAGTACATATAACTGTAGACAACTTTCTAGTTGTTATCCAAATGTGGGTATGTGATTTAATTAATCAATGTTTGACATATTAATAAATAAATTAATAAATACGTATCCAACACAAAACAATACATACTTAAATAAAAGTAGAAATATATGTCCTACATAATGCTAAAGAAAACAAATGAATATCTAAATGGATAAAGTAGATAAAGTACTATATAAAGTAGATATATATATTGTTTTTTATTTCAGCGAGCAGAATTACATTGATAAGAAAAAGGAGAAGCTAAAAAAGGCAAAGCAAAATATTTTAATATATTGACAGAAAATCATGTGTTAAAATAAATAAAAAGAATATATATATATATATATATATATATATATATATATATATATATATATATATATATATATATATATATATATATTGTCGAGTAAGGTGAAGTTATTGTTGGAATTCAAACCGACACACAGCATTGTTATGGTGCAACTCATGAAAAGATGTATTCTGTACTTATCGGACCTTGCTCTAAAGGTGCAGCTGTAAGGAATATTTAACACAGAAGGAGCCTTATGATAGCACACCACCATAGGTAAACAGCTAGTGCAAGCAACCCATCCATACACACACACAGGCGCGCCCAAAGAAACACAAAAGAACCAGAGGAAAAAGATAGAATAAATAAGAGAAGTTTGACTATGTCTTAAGGTTTACCGAAGAACAGGTTGTGAAAGACGTTTTGTAGAAAGCCACAATGAGTCCCCATGAGTAAACACACACACACACTCGCCCGCTCATATAGACAGGCAGATTGAGCACATGGGAGAACCGCAAAGAGATAGAAAGAGAATGATGGTTTAAAAACCTTAGAAAAGCCTATAAAATCTGAATATTAGAAACTGTAGTCATAAAGTTAAGATGAAGTTAAGAGAAGTTAACTGTGTCTTAAGTTTAACAGTTAAGAGTTGTGAAAGGCATGAAGAAAGTCACTTCCTAAAAGCAAGCAGCCACATCCTCTAATTCATACACGAACATTTTAACAGGAGCAGAGAGCAGGAGGGAGAAAACATGAGGCAAAAGACTTGTTCTAACTTTAAAATGTTTTTATCTGAACTTGGTTTAACCTTGATTGGTTTTTATAAGTAACTTGTTCTAATCAATACGATCATGAGATATATGATTTTTACCAATAATCATGGTAGATGTGTTTTAATTAATATAATCAAGTGAGATATGGTTTTAACCAATATAATCATTCAATGTGACTTTATTATGATAGAGAGTTAATCATTTTTATGATAGCAATTGTAATGATGTGTTACTATGTTTCAAAGGTGGTTTTGTGACAAAAGTGGTCTCTTGCAAAACACACATGTTGAAAAGTATAACTTGCAAACACTTTACTGGAAAAAGTGATGTAACTAACTGACCGGAGTTGTGTCAACCTCCGGCCCTGGTGAATCATCCAGCCTCGAGCAAAAAGAGCAAATTCATTTCCTAATAAGGGATCATGTAGCTTCAAGCAGAGATTGCAAGAATAGAGCAGAACTGCAGCTCTGCCCAGAGATTGACAAAGCAAGCAAACTTAGCCAATCATAGACTAGCTATCCCCCTCCTCCTAGGGAGAAGGCGGGACTAAGATTTATATTTAACCGCCCTGCTCCTTCGGAACCGGGCTGTCCGAAGTTGTCATGATGCGGTCGAGGAGCTGTACATCAGACATCGAGTAACTGGAGCTGACCTGCTCCACTGAAGACCCAAAGCGTGGTTCAGATCGACTCCGTGCTGACAGGAGGAAGCAAGCGTCCTGTGGAGAGACTTCTTTTCTTTCATTTTCAAACTTTGAGGAAAGACTGGATAGTTTTTACCCAGACAGCCAGGACGAAGCAAAACTTGTTTCTTCAGATCAGACCAGCAGGGAGTCAGAGGTGAGCTTCAGTCCCCAGGGACTGAAGGCGACTGCTTCAGGTTTTCCTTCTCGGTCCCCAGGGACTTCGAGGAAGAAAAAGGAATGCCTGCAAGACACCTTCCTGAATCAGGTCTTCAGCTAGATTTAAATCAAATTAAATTAAATGCGGATAAAGCGGAAGCAAATAGACAATTCAATTATCTTAGGGACTTAATTGCTCGAGGTTGCTTGATAATCCGGAGGGCTCTGGGGAGATACATCCACTGGGTAAGGTTTTAAGTAAAACTCTAAACCCTGATCCTTAAGGTCAGGAGAGACGTGTGTTTGCAGAAGACCACTCTAATTCTGATTCTTAAAATCAGATGAGATGGAAATGAGTGAGTGTACTCTAAACTCTAGCTCGTAAAGCTGGATGAGGAATTTTCTTATGATCAAGCGCTCTAATTCTGGTCCATAAGACTGGACGGGTATTGGAAGTGTTAACTGTGTGACATCAATGAGATGACCCTCCGAGTCTCTCCAGCCTAGACTCCAGAAAAGAACCTCCTCAAGGACTCCATGCAGATCGAGCAGCTTAACATCGAGTCTTAAGATTGTTTGGTGAATTAATACTTTTCCTTTACCTATAATCGTAATAATTAATTGTACTGTTATGCTGTAACGCTGATCCTTCCCTGCAAAATAATTAATTAAAATAAACAAAACATAAAATTCTTGACTTTTATTCATCACCCACTTGTCCATGGAAATGTAAGTTTGGTTCACAATGATAACATCAAATACTAGGAGGTTTTAAAAGGTTAAACATTAGCACCTAAGGTTATATTAAAACAATACCCCAGGGTCCGATCTCCTGGATCCTAAAATTAACTGGATCAGTAACAATAGCGAGCTTAAACACGGGAGAAGCCTCCGTTAACACGAGTTGCCTTGTACTAAACCCTCCGGTCCCCGGCTGCTGAGGTAGAGGGAGGTGCAAGGTGAAAAAGGGGTGTGGCTTGTGGAAGCTAGGAGGTGAATAGTCCAGATGAATTCTCCCATCGACAGCCTTCAGTCGGAAGCTGTCCCACGTAGTTCAAGGTAATACCCAAACTCCGGGACCGGTTCAGTAGACCCTGTTAACAGGTAGGCTGCAGTGAGGGCGTGTCACGCACCTTGTGATTACCTCGCTGATTATTCAGATAAGCAAACAATATATATATATTTCTGCTTTTATTTATTATGTCAGTTTGGTCCTTCATAGACAGAAGTATGTCCAAATGTGTGTGTAATGTGCAATGCTCTGTGTTGGTTTTCAGGTATGCGTTTCAGGAAACGCACACGCAACACCTCATATGCAGATTACATCCTGGCAGTGTTGGGAATGTTACTTCAAAAAAGTAATTAATTATAGTTACTAGTTACTTTGCCCAAAAAGTAACTGAGTTAGTAACTGAATTACTCACCTATAAAAGTAATTAGTTACCAGGGAAAGTAACTATTGTTTGTTTGGTTGGTTTAAGTTTAGATATATCTACGAATTTTAAGTAGAAATAATTACAGCACCTCAAGAGAACATGACTGGTTGACATACTATATTTCAAGTTTTTTCTTCATTGCAAAATACAGGTTAACAAAATGTAAAGGGGTTAAAGGAGGTCAATATTAATACTGACCTCTTTATCCTTAATTAATTTACTTATTCAGATTGAATAGTAATTTCACGGATTCTCTTCTTTTTCAGTTTATTCAATATTTCTGTGATCTTTATGATGGATAAATAAACAGAGCCATTAAGTGACAATGGACACGTTAACTTAGTTTGATATGTCAAAGAGACACTATCATTTATTTAAAATAAATCAACTAAATTAACACCATTACACTTGATTGACATGATTTCACTTTCTTTCAATTCAAATACGTCAGCACACTTAAATTTAACACAACAGACATAAATATTAGATGTTACACATATTTAGTCTGAGGGGCATTTCAGCTTAAAATATAGTTTCCAGCTTAGGTTGAGAGGGAAAAGAAATAGGAGGAAAGATTTAAGAAGAAAATTATCCTGAGCATGAGACCAGAGTGACACTTTTCATCCGACTTCTGCTAAAATCCAGGTACGTTTTGTAAACAGCTCCTTTACCTTTTGACGACCGCCCGGTAAGAGGGAAGACACCAGCCTTCAGATGCACAGAGTCCTTTAGTCCCAGCACGTCCAAAACTGGTTTTAGTTTACGTTCCAACGTCTCCTGGTTTTGCTTGGTCATCAGAGAATATGTCAGCTTCAGGCCTCTGACTTCAAGATAAACTTATTCCAGGAGGGAATAAACAAAGTTTTTGAGCTCGGCTTGTTCGAAGTGGACTCATAACAGCCTGTTATCAGTCCTTAGCTGAAGACGCCGGTCGTTAGCTCTTGACCACACGTGTCCAGCTCTTGGGAAAGTTCACATTTCTTTGGAAGTTCCCAGCAACTCTCTAGCTTCTTGCCGACTCTGAAGCCTTCAGCACAGCTCAGACTAGTACTTAAGGAAGGACCAGTCGAGTAGTTCAGTTGTCTTATCAAACCCAAGGTTAAAGCCAGCAGAGAGAAATGTTTAGGAAAAAAGACAGATAAGCTGGAGCCCTGCTCATGAGACTGTCTCTGAGTTTCTAAACAAAACCGTCCGGTCTCTGTGACCCGAAGATTTCACCTTTAACACAGCAGTGAATACAGTTTAAACTCTCACAGAATAACACAGCTTAAAAAGCACACATCATGAAAATGACAAAAGTTATTCTTTTGATCACATTAGAATAAAATCAAAGATAGAAATAGTCTCTTTTGGTGACTATATTTATCAGATTATAGCTAAATGAATGATTTTGTAGTAAATGTCTTGCTTTACTGAGTGGTCAGTAAAGGTCATCACTGGACAGTTCAAAAGTACACAGGTGTCTTAAAGTGAACATGGTCATGTCCACTACATCTCCCCCCTTTTGGAAGCCATCGCCAGTCTTTGGGGATGGGGTCCAACACGAAAGGAAACCTTGAACTGTCTTTGATCTTGAAGTAATCCAGCAAGTGGAAAAGAAAAATCAAAAATTATAATCCCATAAAGTTTTTGGAAATTTCAAACTGTTCGGAGGTAATCCCATTGCGAAAAGCTTTTAATCCCTCGGAAAACTGAGTCTGTTAACTCTTGGAAAACAAAGTCTGTGATCCCTTGGAAAGCAAAGTCTTATAATCCACAACGATAATTCCACAGCAGTAGTTCCACAACGATTAGTTTTGTTGAATGATCAGCAACAATTGTTTTCATAATCAGCATGTAGAGGGGATCCCTCGATTGACGCAGAGGAGGCGACCCTTGGATGAAGGTTGAAGACCAAGCGTTGGAGCTGCAGGTCCCCACATCGATGGTTGGTGGCTGGTTGGTTTCCAGTCAGTGCCACTCTGGTTCTATGTGTCATGCAATTATGTGGTTTTTTAGGTGGGCTTATGATTGGGATTTTACATTAAGCCTTACCTATATGCACCTGGTATGTAAGCTATCATGGTTTAGAACAGCTACAATTACCAATTAAGGGGTGGATCAATTCTGTAAATTAGATATAGGGATCTATACCTATAAAATTTTGGAGGGCTTCTGTAACGAAGGCCTCTAATTCCAAACTATTCCTCCATTCATTACTTAGTTTAGGTTAAACTAAAATAAAAATGAAATATAGTTTGATCTAAATGTCTGTTGTCTTTTAGACGAACGACGTAGGATTTGGTATTCCTAATAAATTTTGAAGTCTATGGCGAGACTCATCAAAATAAATAGACAATCTAGAATAGAAACGATCGAATCGGTTCAATTTAGAAATTATGAGACCAGTGTAGTTTATTGTACCTTAAGTAGCTTTAAACTACATTGACTCTTCGACGATTGAGATTTAACAAAACGAACTGCATGTTGGCATAGTTAAATCCATATCATTCATTAACCCATGTTAATACAAAACCTTTTTGGCTGGGAGTGTTCAGAACCAAAACAATATCTCAACTAATGACAACAGTAATGACTAAACAACAAGGAAACAAACGTTTCACTGCTTCGACACACTCTTGTCGTCAGATTCCAAAGTGCAACACACAAGAAAACAGGTCTCAACTTTATGACCGAGGTCAACTTAAATCTTGTGGATTTAAATGGTTGTTAAGATTAGTTTTTGTTGTGGGTGTTGGACTTAGCGTTTCTAAGTTCAAGTTGGACAATGCGACTTATAGGGTGGGAAATATGGTAGTTTAAACCTGATTAGTTTATTTACTAACTTGTGTTTGGACGACCTTATTATCCCATGAAGTCGGTGAGTTTGTGAGATCTTTGTCTTTTGTGGAGTCATTGAACGCCTTGTAAGGTTTGATCTGATTTCGATGTACCCATTTAGCAATTGGCTCTTTGCGGCCTTTGCTGATTTTGATCTCGTAGACGACTGAGGACACTTTGTCTGTTATCAGATGAGGTCCAGTCCACCTGGGCATTAGTTTGCGGGCGAGAGTTCCGGTCCCGGACTCTCCTTTCCCGGTTGCTGGGGCGAACGTATAGTACCAGACTCTGTCTCCCACTTGGAGTTCATTGTGAGAGGCCTTCTGGTCGTAGTACGCCTTGCGTCCTTCAGCGGATTTTTCCAGGTTTTTCTGGGCGAAAGCAAAAGTGTTTCTGAGGTGTACATTCAAATCTTTCATGTATTGTTGTGTAGTGTAGGCTGTCGCCATGACGGCGTCGCCTGGTTGGTACAACAGGTGTAGAGGGAGAGTCATTTGTCGACCGGTCATCATCTCGAAGGGAGAGATGCCAGTTGATGTGTGTGGAGTGGCTCTTATGGCCATGAGGACCAGAGGGAGTTTCACATCCCAGTCCTTGTGATTTGCGGCCACGTATTTCTTCAAAATACTCACCACAGTTCTGTTTGCTCTCTCGACTTGGCCTGAAGCCTGTGGGTGGTAGCCGACATGAAAGTTGGCCTTGACGCCTAGCGTCTTCCACAGTTCTTTCATCACTTCACCTGTGAAGTGTGTACCTTGGTCTGAGTTCACCCTAAGGGGAAGTCCAAACCTTGAGAATATATGATTCATTAACAACATAGCAGTAGTTTGTGCTGTGTCGTTAGGAGCTGGTAGGCATTCTACCCATTTGGTGAATGCACAGGTTACCGTGAGAAAATATTTATTTCCTCTAGAGCTCTTAGTGAGTGGTCCAACCCAGTCGATCTGGAGGTCAGACCATGGGAATGCAATGCCTCTGCTTTGCAGTGGTGCTCTGTGAAGTGGTCTGGTTGGCTGAAACTGGCCACAGACCACGCACCCTTCAATGTAGTCCTTGACATCCTTTTTCATTCCAGGCCAATAGGCAATTTGTTTTAATGCCGTCAGCGTGGCTTTATCTCCTTTGTGTCCTGCGGACGGGAGATCATGGGCATGAACTAACATCACCCCCCTTTGGTCATGGGGAACCACGAACACAGGTGAGGACGTTGGTCCATGAGCGAAAGTTAAGATGCCCTTGATTAGTTTTAGCTGTTTGCGCAGCTGATAGAGGACCTTAAGGTCTGGATCGGAATCCAGGTCGTCTTTAGACGGACTATTTTTGTTCGGATCAGTCAGGTACAGTATCATGGAGTTGATAGCAGGATCCGACTTTTGTAGTTGGATGATGTCTGGGTCAGTCAGTGCAGGTCGTACAGAGACTGCGTTGTCAGCAGGTCTGGCTGCGGCCTGTGCACGTGTGACTGCCATAACTCTGACTGAAGGTTGTGTTGGCAGAGTCTCGATTAACCAGGAGGGGTCGAAGGACCATAGAGGACCTTCGTCGGCTCCTTCTTTGGCTAAGGAGTCTGCAATGTCATTGTAGTGCTTGTCATCGCCTGGGACTCTAGAATGCCCTGGAACTTTCTTCCAGTAGATCTGTAAGTCGTGTGATGTCACCAAGTGATCACACGCTATGAAAAGCTCTTTGTGTTTGACCACTTTTCTGTCGCTTGTTAGGAAACCGTTCAGTTTCCACACAGCGAGGTGACAAGCGAAACTCAAACGAGCATAGTTAGAGTCAG
>JBBPBX010003911.1:61482-79628 GCA_038048925.1 Garcialebias charrua | reverse complement strand
TTTTGAAATTGTGGACCTAAATAAATTAATTAGTGCTTTAGAAATAGTGGAACTAATTTTTGGGTTAGCGCTGCCCAGCACTGTACCTCATACATATACTGTGTACATTAACTCATATGCTAGAACCTTCAGTTTATTTTACAGATATACTTTTTATACTTTTTTATACTACTATGCAAAAACTCTGGACAGTATTACACTTTTATTATTTCATTTTATGCTTATGTTCATTAATGTTTAGTGTTTTAGTTTTAGTGTTGGTGTAAATTTTCATACTTTTATACTACTATGCAAAAACTCAGGACAGTGTTACATTTTTACTATTTTATGCTTATGTTTATTAAATGTTTCAGTGTTTTAGTGTTTAAATGGTTACTGTTGCACCGAGGGACTGAGAGAAACGCAATTTCAATCCTGTGTATGTCCTGTACATATTGCAGTTCTGACAATAAAGTTGACTTTGAGATGAGTGAGGACGTCGCTTTCCTCTGCTGTGACTGACTCTTAAAATGACTGAAGGACACTGAAACTGTCATACAGAAGCAGATCATGGTATTTATGATGCATACCTCTGGTAATTGTAGTTTCTTTTATTATTAAGGTTCTTATGTCATCATGTTATCAATTTTAACTTTTTAACATTTTTTAATTCGTTTTGCTCATGAATAAACAGTTTTTAAGAAACAACTTGTGTGGATATTTTGTGTGCGCTCTATTTAGACCTGTTGTACATATCTGTATTGCGGGTTTGAACCAGATCTGGGCCGCGTTTTGAGATTCGACTTACTCTACTGGGCCGGACCTGGGCCAAATCCGCCTAAAAATGAAATGAGGATGCCGCATCTGGCCCAAATTTGCCTAAAAACTAAACAAGGATTCTGTATCTGGGCCGCATTTGGGCCGAATGCAGTAGTTTTGTAGCACTTCTGGCCCACCTCCGGCCCAGATCCAATCCAGATCCGCAATCCACATCCGGGCCAGTTTTGGCCCGTTGGACAAAAAGACACCGGGCCGGATCCATTTTACAAATGCGGGCCAAATGTTTTCATACATTTGGCCCAGATCCGGCCCACATAACTTTTGCTGTCTGGGGAAGGTGCACAGTGATTTTGAACCAGAAAGACTATCATGAGAAAGTTATGTCACTCCTTAGTGACTTAACCACTTATGAACCGCTGAAAAGAGATCCAGGAAGTGGTTACAAGAAGAAGTTGATAGATTGCCTGAAAATTTTGAAGCAGGACAAGGCTATTGACAATATTCTGTACCACAGACTGTACCCAGGGGAGGCCACGCCAAGTCTGTATGGTTTACCCAAAATCCACAAACAAGGTGTACCTTTAAGACCAATTGTTAGCATGATTAACTCGGTCACTTACAATGTTTCCAAATATCTGGCATCTGTACTCATCCCTTTAGTTGGCAGCTCAGAACACCACATACAGAACACCATGGACTTTGTGGATAAGGTGAGGGATGTCATCATGGAGACTGATGAAACAATGGTCTCTTTTGATGTCACATCACTCTTTACGTGCATTCCTGTTGATGAGGCAGTAGAGGTGGTCTGTTTAAGGTTAAAATCAGACACCACTCTGAACAGCAGGACCACACTTTCCACAGAACAACTGTGTCAACTCTTGAAACTGTGCCTGCAGTCAACCTACTTCACATATGGGGAGCAATATTATAGGCAGAAACATGGGTGTGCTATGGGGTCTCCAGTTTCTCCTATTGTTGCCAACCTGTACATGGAGGAGGTAGAAAAGAGAGCCTTGACATCCTTTTCAGGGAGACCACCAAGTCATTGGTTCAGGTATGTTGACGACACCTGGGTTAAAATTAAATCTCAGGAAGTCCAACATTTCACTGATCACATCAACTCTGTGGATAAATATATCAAGTTCACACGAGAAGATGTAAGAAATGGCAGGTTGGCTTTCTTGGACTGTGAGGTCTCAGTTTCTGATAGAGGAAATTTGCAAACTGAGGTGTACCGCAAACCCACCCACACAGACCAGTATTTACAGTTTGACTCCCATCACCCTCTGGAGCACAAGTTAGGAGTCATCAGGACTCTGTATCACAGAGCAGACAGCGTCCCCACTAACTCAGCAGCCAGACAGAAGGAGAAATCACACACAAAACAGGCTCTAGAGAAATGTGGATATCCTAACTGGGCCTTCCTGAAAGCAGAGAAGAAACCCAAACAGGACTCCAGCCAACCATCAGGTGAAAAGAAGGAACCCAGACCCAGACCAGTGGCCATTCCATATGTTGCAGGGGTTTCAGAGACATTGAGACGTTTATTTTCTAAACACAACGTCCCAGTGGCTTTTAAACCCCAAAATACATTACGACAAAGACTGGTTCATCCCAAAGATCCAGTCCCCCGGCACAAACAGAGTAATGTTGTGTATGCTGTTCAGTGTCAGGAGGGCTGTGATCAGTCTTACATCGGGGAAACTAAACAGCCACTGGCCAAAAGGATGGCCCAGCACAGAAGATCAACATCATCAGGTCAGGACTCTGCAGTCTACACTCATCTCCAGGCCAGCGGTCACTCTTTCAGGGATGAAGATGTTCACATCCTTGATAGAGAGGAACGATGGTTTGAGAGAGGAGTAAAGGAGGCCATCTTTGTGAAAAGAAACCGCCCATCATTAAACAGGGGTGGAGGCCTCCGGGTTCAACTGTCCCCCTCCTACAATGCTGTGATTGCTGGTATCACTCAGCCCTCTGTGAATAGCAAACAACCATCAGGGTGCTAACGATCCATTGTTAGGCTGATGGTCCTCCTTGATCATGTGAGCAGCTGGTTTCGGCTGTCATCAGCCAACTGGTTGTGTAACACTGTGAGAGGGTGCTATTTATAAGACTGAGCTGAACCCAGCACCTCAGACTGAGGAAGTCTTTCGGACGAAAGACGAAACGTTTCTACAATTTTTTTTTTTTGCTTTGTTTTGTTTTGTTTTTTGAATGTCCAGAGGACCAGACTTAGCTTTTTTAGATTTTTCTACCTGGATGATTGAGCATGCATCAGAACAATTTGTTTTTCATTATTAAATTAAAAAGCTACACGGACCAACTTGTTCCTGTGTCAAAACAAGTAAACGTAATTAACCTAATTACCGTATTTTCTGGAATATAGGTCGCAGTTTTTTGCCTAATTTGCATGCCCTACGACAAATAGAGAGGTGAGACGTGTTTATGGATTTTTCTTCCATACTTTTAGACCAATTTTTGGCTCAGATATGACCATTTTGCTTATGACACATCCTGTGTCATAAGCTCTCAGAAATCGGTTTCTCTGATCACACCATCGGTTGGTTTTCTAACTATCTTTCCAATCGGAGGCAATGTGTTCAACATAACGGTACTTCTTCCAGCTATTTAACAGTTAAAAATGGTGTACCACAAGGCTCAGTTTTAGGACCCACTCTCTTTACAATCTACATAGCTAATGTAGGTCACTGCATCCCTGATGCATCCTTACATTTCTATGCTGATGATACAGTTGTTTACTGCCGAGCTAAAACAGTTGCTAAGGCTTTCCTGTTACTGCAATCTGCTTTTGACATCATCCAGTCAGATTTGTTCCGTCTCAAACTTGTCCTAAATGCTGATAAAACAAAAGGGATGTTTTTTTCAAATAGGAAGGCGGTTCCAGCAGATCCTCCTCTGATTTTTTCTTCAAATGGTGTCCCTATTGAGTTTGTTGATTCCTATAAATATCTGGGTATCCTGATTGATTCACATCTCTCTTTTAAACTCCACGTGGAAAACCTAGTGAAGAAACTGAAAGTTAAACTGGGTTTCTTTTTCAGAAACAGATCATGTCTATCACTGAATGTCAGGAAACGCCTTGTGTCTGTGACTTTCCTTCCCTCCATTGATTACGGTGACATTCTCTACATGAATGCT
Source organism: Garcialebias charrua (assembly GCA_038048925.1). Lineage (NCBI taxonomy): Eukaryota > Metazoa > Chordata > Actinopteri > Cyprinodontiformes > Rivulidae > Garcialebias > Garcialebias charrua. The sequence continues at coordinate 75,704 of JBBPBX010003911.1, read as the reverse complement.
CCTACAAGCACCCTGCGGATGTTGGATGTTGTCTATCATGGTGCACTAAGATTCATAACTGGTTGTGATTATCGTACCCACCACTGCACCCTGTATTCACTGGTTAACTGGACATCATTAACCTCACGCAGACTCTTCCACTGGTACATTTTCATCTTTAAATCACTTCTTGGTCTGCTGCCCTCATACATCTCCTCCTACATGTCTTTGCGTGAGTGCAGCTACAGTGTGCGCTCTCAGGACATGATTACCTGCAGTGTTCCGTCAGTGAGGACTGAACTTGGAAAAAGGGCCTTCTCCTACTCCGCTCCTGCTTCATGGAATATCTTACAAAAAGATCTGAAGCTCTCGACCTTGACTTCTCTAAATGGTTTTCAGAATCTGTTGGAATCCTGGCAAAAACCAATGCAGATTTGTTCCTGTCTTTGATTTTATACGTCTACCTTATAATGTTTTGCTAGTTTTTTGATACTTTGTTAAAAAAAAAAAAAAAAACTTTCTTTTGTTTTTTTTCTCTCTTTTGTTTTCTATTGTTTATTGTTTGTTTGTTTATTGTTTATTGTTTAAGGAAATTCTACCACTGCTGTTCATTGTTCTTTAGTTTTAGCAGGTCGCTTTCGTAAATGAGCCCATGAGGTTCAAAAGATTTACCTGACTAAATAAAGGTTGAATGAAATTTTTCATTTTGGCCAAAAATGGTGCAGTACCACTTTTGTCCGCTAGGGTACACCCACTGACCGTTCCCACCTCACGTGTCCGACAGCAGCCTCCTCTGGTCGGACTTACCGGTACTCTGTCGCTGCCCGGCCTCCTGCTCTGGAGGTATGACTACTGTTAGCTGTGTTTGTTAGCAAAATAAGTCAAGAACCACAGGACAGATTTTTATCAAACTTACAGAAAGTAATCACTGTATGTAAAAAAGCTAATGGTACGTCCACACCGAACAGCGTTTCAACGGCAGGAGCGTCCAGTTTACATGCAAAGTCAATGGGGGACGCGCCTCCAGCCGCGTCTTGGCGTCGGGCGTCACGTGCGTGTTGAGCGTGCTGGAAAGCGTTTTCCGTGCACGTGAACCCGCGTCAGCCTCCAAAGCACGCCTTGAACATGTTGATGATTTCGCCGTTCAAACATTCAAACGCCGTTCAACTCTCCCTGATTGGTTGATCAGGGAGAGTCGGGGTGAGAAGAGAGGGGGAGAGTCCCTATGTGACGCGGAAACGAGGGGACGGGTATTGCGCAACTATGTGACGGCTCCTCCCACACACCCTGCCGCCACACCGCCGCAGTTTCGCGTTCTGGTCTGGACACCACTGTGGGTCCAGTGCGTCCACTTGCGTGCGTGACGAGCTTTTTTGAAGTTTAAACGCTGTTAGGTGTGGACGTACCATAAGTCTGGTCCTCTGGACATTAAAAAAAAAAGCTAAATTATTATTGAACATGCATCAGGGTAATCACTGTGACATTTACAACTGACTAGCTTTATGAGATGTTTGAGATAAAATTCGATGTTTTATGGGCATAAACGTGTCGCGGTTAGCTTCGGGTTTTTTCCTGCTACTATTTGTCTAAATAGCTCATAAACCACACTGCGGATTTTCTTTAAACTTACAGAAAGTAATTATTTGGTGTTCATTTACAAACTGTGAGCTGTTGGAGTTGTTTGAGCTAAAATTAGATTCATTTATAATTTATTTTCGCAGCGCGCGCGACCGTTTGGAAGACGTCAATACGATACAATTTACCGGTAAATCCAGCAAATTTGACCATTACGTGAATTTATTAAAGAGCGACTAAACTCAAAATAAACTTTTTTTAATCTGATAAACTCCCTAGAATGTGTATAAAATGTTATATGGCACTATGTCTGTGCTAATTTTCATGTTCTTGTGCATATCTGTTTAAATCGGCAATATTTGGTCCAAAAACGTGTTTTCAGTAACCCTATGGGTTGAACAGAGGAATTGCACCCTGATTTTCTGATTGGTCTACGATTCGCACAGTGACGTGTTTTCGCACTCTGTCGTCACGAAAGTGGTTCAAGCAGAGCCAATCCCCTGCAGAGATGGAAGGTCCGCGCTGCAGTTCATACCTTATATGGAAGTGGTACATTGCACTCCGGAAAAGTACTGCAACAACGCATATTATAGTTTTTGGAATGGCACTAGTTATTTGTATATTTTAACTTATTTATTTTAGGAATACTTTTCACTTCATCAAAACTATTTGGTTGTATTTGTTTTCTTATTGTGCGATGGACGAGTAATGCATGAATGCCAAGTTGGGGCAGTGGTGTAGGAGTGGGTTTGGGATCCGACAGACCCAGGTTCGATCCCCGGTCACGGCATATCTTGTATTTATTTTTTTTTTTTACGCCTTTTGTTTCGGATAGATCGGGTGAGAATAGATAAATACATCTACATAATTATTCTTTGTTGTTGCTTGTTGTTTATTACTAATGTAATTTTCACATTCAGAAACAATAACGGTCTCTCGTCCTGGCCACACCTCGCTCAACCCCCACCCGCCTCCCCCTCCTTTAGGCGGTGTCTGTTGACACTCCCACTTTGTTGCATTTTTTGAATTTTGTCTTGGGGCGGAGCTACCGTTTCACAGTGGGGTGAGTCGCTCTTTAAGGAACGGTTAAGCTAAGACACATGTTTGCTATAATTTTCAGCAGACAAATAATTGTTTTTACCGTGTTAATCTAGTTAAAAGTCCTTCCGTGCTCGCTTCTGTGGCCGCCATTTTCAGCAGGGCAAATGAGGAGCTGACGCGTTGCGTAGCGGTGACGCGTAATAGATGCGACTTAACTGAAGGTGCGACATGTTTATGGATTTTTCCAATTTATTGCCAATAATTGGACAAAGCGACCTATAGAAGGGTGCAACCTATTAGGCGGAAAATACAGTACTGGTTTTGCCCTCACGTGGCGGCAAAAGCTGCGATCAAGTGTTTACAAAAACTACCGACGAGTGTCTCACACGGCTGTCGTTATGTTTTGGATGATCGTCCAGCTGAGTGAGACAAACTGAGGTCTGGACGTCCTCCTTCAGGATTTATTTGGCAGAACAATTTGTGGTTTGCGTCCTAGTTTTGGCCTTGAAACTCTCTCATGGAGGCCATTTTTACGTGTCTCTTTCTTTTAGCCGAGTCATGAACTTGAACCTTTAACTAAAGGCAAGTGAGGCCTGCAGGACTCTTTGTTCCTTCAGTTCCTCCTGGACGAGCCATCTCTGAACGTTTTGTTTGATCGGCCACTTGTGGGAAGGTTCACCACTGTTCCATGTTTCCACCATAGTGACTCTTGATGCTACAGACCTTGTTGTGGCTTCCCAAACTGAACTCAACTTTCCAGAAAATGTGGTTAACCACAGTTAATTCATAATTTAACAAGAGGGTGTGTTCGTTTCAAACAAAGAATAATAATAATAATAATAATAATAATGTCTATTCCTGTCATCTGCGTATGTTTCCCATACACAGACGAAATTCGTCTCTGCATTTAACCCAACCACCTACCAGGTGGTGCAGTGAGCAGCCCGAAAGCGCCCGGGGAGCTGGAGAAATAGGTGTGCACTCATATGCCTCTTATCAACAGGTCTGGTTCCTGTAAGGTCCCATTGTGGCTAGTTTGGGCCAGTTCCTATGGGACCGGTTTATTTCTGTATCCATGCGCGCATTAGGACCCCTTTGGTGGGCGTGAAGTTCTCCTGCAGTGGGCGGGTAGTTCTCCTGCAGTGGGTGGATCATTAATATCAACGCTTCTAACCAGCTGGTGGCGCTAGTGATACATTAAGCTCTTTACGAACCACCACTAACAATAGAAGAAGAAGAGCTGGGGAAAACAACACACAACAAAATGGATGACCTCGTTGCTTTTTTCAACGTTCTGCTTTGCCTGTTGCTTTTTCAAAGAGTAGAAGAACTGAGCAGAGTTGGGAGGGAAGCGATTTTCAATCACAGAAGACACGTTATTTTCAGGCGTCGAAGAGAACTTCTGTTCAGACGTTTAACAGCAATCCGAACCATGGAAAGGCTGCGTTTATCCACACAAAACACTGAACAGTCTGGAGCAAAGTAGAGTTTTTGAACGTTTAAATGAAGTTTCCATAGCATAGCATAGTTCATTACTTATTAATAAACTACATTACATTGGACTCTGGAAAAACCTTTTAGTGTTTATGCTTAACCTTGCAGCTTATTAAATTAAGCTATCGCACATTATCTCAACAATTGAAGTGATGTTTAGCAAGAGGAAGCTAGGCTTTTTTAACTTCGATTTGATCCTCTATCCATTAAAAAACTACATGATTTGAAAAACATGGCTATAGTGTTTTAAATTTAAATCCTGCTGTGCTCCATTTTACCAGTCAAACTCACGGAGATATTTTTTGACCTTGGGTAAACATGCTGCAGAAGCTGCTGGATCCACAGGATGGACATCAGGCCACAGGTGTTTGAGATGCTATGATGGAGAAACTCCTGAATGAGGATGATTATAAACAGATTACACAAATCCTACACCTTTATAACTGTACTGCTATGTAGATTGATTTACAAAACATGGAAATAATGTATTATGGCTACAATTTCCAGTACTCATTACAGAAAAAACAAAACAATAGAAAAGCTACTCCTTATTTGTAACTGTCACTAATCATCTGAGGACCTTTGTCAATTTAATGAAAAATAGTGTGTGTGTGTGATTCAAGTTATAAAGCTGTGCTTTGCCGTGAGCTTGGGTTATGGAGATTGACACATGCCGAACAATCTCCATTTTGCAAGCTTACAGAACGCCACAGCTTTATAACTTTATTCACACACTCCATTTTTCATTAAATTGACATTGCTCCTCAGATGATTAGCGAAATGTCTTCACTTCAAATGAAAGTCTTTTTTTTTTTTAATCCATTTTGGTTTGGATTTGACATGTAAAGGATAACATAGAATCTTCACCAGTGTCGTTATAGGTTAAAAAAAAACAAAGTTACTTTGCTTATCCTACACTATTGACTTACAACAAAAATGCTGTAAGCGCTTCACTTTTGAAGATAAGATGGAAGCACAACTTACAATTGTGTTTTTATTAGAAATTAAGGCATACAAAACAAGAAAAAACTTTTTTAAGGTTTAGAAATATACATCTCTCGTAACTTATCGGTTTGCCATGGAACGGGCAACCGTTTCCAGCACCCCAAGGAGCGCTTGATTGAAAGCAGCCCTCTGGTCAGCCTCCTGCCTTCGTTGTGCTGCTTCCTCTCTTCTTAAAGCCATTTCCTCCCTCAGAATGGCTTGCTCCTGCTCCCTCGCTGCGTCAGCTTGACGTTGACTCTCCGCAGCAGCGGCCTCACGTGCTTTTTGGGCTTCCTCGATGGTTAACCGGAAGTGTTCCTCTCGCTGTGCCCGGTTCTTCTCCTCCTGTTCAGTCTGAGCTGTAATAAAGCTTTCAGCTACAGTTGTCGCTTTGCGCTTTCTATGACCTAGATAGAACAAACAAGAAAATGGCTGTTAGACAATGAAGTACAGAATGATACAGTTTTTAAATACGTTATTGAAGTTTTAGTTCCTGCTAATTTTGAAAAAAGATCGTAACATCAGGAATATGATTCTCTTCATAAAGCAATCTTGCACCTTTATGGTGGTAAGCAAGTGGGTATAAACAAATGACATGTATTCTTTTTCAAGAGTTTGTGTGAATTTAGAAAAAGAACAAGGCCATCATAAAACAACAAAAAAAAACACACTGAATAATATGAATTATAAACTTGATGAATGAAAGTTAAAGTAATAAATGAATAATACATTTTAGCATTAACACAATTGAATAATTGATAATGTAGTTTTACTACATGTACGTTGTTTTACAAGAAAATAGTAAACACAACACAAAATTACTATCAACGTGATGTTAGACACGTTTGGTGCTGCTTCATACCTAGTAAGGGGTGTTGGGTGGGGCCTTTCTGCTGCGTGTTGACCGGCGGAGTGGATGTAGAATTCCTTGAAGCTGTACTTGGAGATTCAGTGGTCGGGGAAGGGTTTGAAGTGGGAAGGCTTGGAGAGTCAGAAACAGAATCTGAAGAGCCTTCTTCTTCTTCATGGACACTGTCTGCATCAAAAAAAGAGTGCAAAAACAGAAACAAAGTACAGTTAACATTGATGCCAAGTAATGACGACGTAACAGTGTGAGCCTCATTTGTTAAGATAGTGTATATACAGAATTTCTTGAATTAATTCTAATAGCTATTAATATAAATTTAATGCCATTACAATGTTTTTAATACTACTACAACACTGAGCTGGAACCATTGTATTTCAGTTCAGAGCAACTAATAGTAAAGTGATAAATTACTGTAATTTTCTTCCTAAAGTTTGGTAGTAAATGTAGTTTTATAACTATTTTTGTATGCTGGATACATCAAGTTGCTTCTTGCCTCAATAAAAAGCACTGACCTACTTGTTATTTAAATCTAACCCACGGCAAATAGTTATTTAACTTTTCACACACACAACATAACTCTAATGGCAAACAAAAAACTTGAAACTTGAAACCAGAATAGTTTAAAATAATTCATCATTGAACACATGCAAAATTCAAATAGAGGGGGGAAAATAATAACAGCTGTACTGTATATTTCTGCCTGTAAGTCTCTGTTTTTAACAAAATTTACATGCCCTGGGACTTATAGGCCAAAGTGACATATTTATCGAATTTTTCCCATATTTATAAACCATTTTTGGACAGATATAACCGTTTCCATTTAGACTAAACCAAAAACAGCTGCACCACCCCGGTGAATTTGACCATTAAAGTGCATTTATTAAGCAAATGATAGACTGACACGCAACTCTGCTATAATTTACAGCTAAGAAACAATTCTTTAGGAGCTTTTTTGTTGTTAAATTTAAGATAAACGAGCGCATGCCTTCTTCCTTGTTGTTGTCGTCCCGCACGCGCGTGCAACAGCACCAAGCGCCAAACTATCTTTACAGCAGATTATTAAATCACGTTTTTAGTAAGAAAACGTTAGACTGAGACACACCTATGCTATAATTGACAGCTAAATAATTGTTTATGTATTTTTCTTCAGAGAAAGGGGCCGCTCCGAGTCCTCCCTCCATCTTTTTTTTTTTTTCAGAAAAGCCTCTCGGCTGTTGCTGAAGTCTCCGGTGGTTTTTCAGTCCAAAAACGCTCAGAGAGTTGCATGACTCACTGGAAATATGTTTAAAGTTATAAAACACTCACCATCTACTATAGACTCCAGAAGAGAAGTGCTCCTCCGACTTGTTGTTCTCGATTTTTGGCAGCATGGCAGCTTGCATTTCCTGGAAGACTTCTTCTTCTTCTTCTTCTTGGCGGATTGCAAACAACGTTCAGGTGCATACCGCCACCTACTGGAGAAGACTGAATCTCCGCCCTCCGACCTAGGACTACGCCCCCTGACCAATCAGTGACCACACTGTGCTGATGTCATAACTGGACCCATGAGAACTGGTACTTTGTACCTAGTTGAGGCAGGCACCAAAATAGGACCGGTTTCTCGTGAACAGGACCCTGTGGGTACACTCCATAACTAGTTGTTAACTAGTTACGAACGAGCCCGAACGAGCGCCAACAGGACCTGTTGATAAGAGGCAATAGACACCCCAAGCTGGGTAGTGGCCGGGGCGCGAACCTGCGACCTTCGGGTCCGTAAAGAACAGATTAATGTGGACATTGTAGAAGTGCTTTTCTTTGGTGCTCGTCACACTTTGTGCCCAATTATCCTCACTAAAACACAGATTTGTAAAAAAGTCTTAATTAGCACCAACGTAGAGCTGATAAGGAACAATATGAAGCTTCAGCTGCACAGATGGATCTCCAGTCGTGCCTTTTAAATGGTTTGGATCTTTAAAGCGACTTGCTGGTGGAGTAACAGATGTGTTTTGAAGCACCTGCATTGAGTAGGCAGACTGCTCGCCGTTCACAGACGGAACCCCGAGGAACATGTCAGCTGATCCGGACAGAGAGAAGGACCCCGACCCTGCACAGACGCCAAGACAGGAAGGACAATTATTCAGTTTTTAGTCTCTTAAAATTCTGGTTTACACTGGGATGTAGATACGCCAGTAAAACCAGTTACCAGTAAGTTGCATGTGTGTAACATCGTGCTTTCATGTTAGCATGTTCGAGCAGAGCGTTGATATTAAAACGCTCCCGTGTTCAGTACCAGAGTGTTGCCTGACTCAGCTAAAACAGCTAAAGATTTTATTACTGACTGACTCAGCGAAAACAGCTAAATATTTTATTACTGACTTTACATCAACTTTAGTTCACATTGGATCAGTTTCAGGGATAAGCAACAGCTCAGACACGTGAATGTAACAGTACAAAGTATGAACTCTACATTATTTTTAATTTTATTATTTATTATTTTACAGTTGCGAATGATCTCAGTTAATTACCCAACTCAGAGTTTTGAATTTGATAAACCATCGTTACACAAAAATCTTAAACGTTGAAAAAAATGTATTGTTTATAAAGACAACAGCAAAAGATGCAGAAGACACTACAACAGGGATATTCAACTGGCGGTCTATGGGCCACTTCTGGTCCGTGGGTGACCTAAATCCGGTCCACCAATGAGTTCATTAAAAAATATATTTTTTGGTTCTGTTCATTGCATTTATGATTCAATGCAACAAAATAAACAAATATATCATTGTAATACTTGTAACAACTGAAATATTTGTAATGCCAAGGTATAGGACTACCGGTAGTTTAAAGGGATGGTTTATTTCAATAAAGGGAGTGGAATTATGGAATGTTTTGGGAAATGATGCTAAAGATATTAACTCTGTGATTAAATTCAAAGAAATTATCAAATCTAAACTGTTAACAAAATACTAAAGCATATCGTTGAGTGTGAAAATTACTCTTTTCATCTGTTATTTCTGGAAGATTATTGTTCGAATTGATTGTTTGAAATTGTTTTGTTTTTGAAAAAAAAAGGGGCAGACAACATAAGAATTCTTCTTTCTGCCACTTTTCATTTGATGTATTCTTTCTTTCACATATTTATGAAATGGTTTTCTTTATTTTTTAATGTAAAATGAATAAATTTAATTAAAAAAAATAAAAATAATAATACTTGGTTTATTTACAGAATTACTTTAATTGCTGGATGTCCGGCCCCTGAGCTGCTGGCTCTCAGTAACTGTGGCCCCTGAGCAGTTTAGTTGAACAGCCCTGACCTAAAATCACACACTGCCTGTCCACGTTTTTCCTTGAATCATTTCTTAACAATTAACAGATTAATATCACAGATAGCGTCTCACTGGACATCTAATGAGCAGGACCACAGGTAGTGATGGGGGGTTCAAGTCCCTTTCTGACAGTACCTGTTGAGTTTGGAGTGTGTGGAGAATCGTCTCCCTGTCGGGACCCCAAGACGTTCTTCATGGCATAAAGGTTGGCCTCTTCTTGGAACTTGCCGATGTTCTTCTTGTAGCGAATTCGTTTGTTGCCAAACCAGTTGGAGACCTGGTACAAACAAACCTCGCAGTTAGTTCCCAACAGAACGTTTAAGAGATGAACGGGTTAGTTAGTAACGAGGAACGTTGCTGTCGGCTCTCGTCAGCGTCTATTTGAACAGATTCAGCTCTGAGTCAACGTCAAATTTAGAGTCGAGGCAGAAACAAGAAAACATTTCTGTTGCGTAGAAATTATTTAAAAAGAGCCACTTGTCTGTTTATCTGTTTGTTTTTACCAAGTGTTGGTGACAAACCTTCACTCAGTTTTACTCGTTTATTTAGACAACTACAGATTAAAAACTTGGCTGAATAATGAGTTGGGGGGGGGTCCATCAAAAAATACTATTTTCTTTTCGGTGACGGCAGAATTCAGACGCTATCAACTAAAACACAATTTTGGCAACATCATCAAATATAGAAGTTCCTTTAAAGTGTCACTGAACGGCCCCTGGATCTTTAACTCCTCCCCAAGTCCAGATTCAAAAATCTTCAACAAAATGGGCGTTCCAATAGACTGTAGAGGCATCGCCTAAAGGAGGGGAGGAGGTGGGGGGTTTCCTGCGTCCACGCCTCCTCCAGCAACAACCTACAACAAACTAGAACTGTAGCCAACAACATAAACCAAGCAACAACAAAGAATAAACATGTACTGTAGATGTATTTACCTATTCCACCCGACCTATCCAAAACAAAAGGCTTTAAAAAAAAACTCTGTGACCGGGAATCGAACTCGGGTCTCCCGTATTCAAACCCAGTGTATAAACCACTGAGCCAACTCGGCTTTCATGCACTGCTCCTCTAACGCACTGTATTAAAACATATACAACCAGACAGTTTCGAAGAAGTGAAAAACATTCCTAAAATAAATAAGTTACAATACACAAATAACTAGTGCCATTCCGAAAACTATAATATGCTTTGTTGCAGAGCTTTTCAGGAGTGAAATGTAGCACTCCATATAAGGTATGCACTGGAGGGAGGACCGTGTCATCTCCGCAGGGGATTGGCTCTGCTTGAACCACGTCCGTGACGAAAGCTTGCGAAAATACGTCACTGTGCGAATCGTAGACAAATAAGGAAATTAGGGTGCAATAACCTCTGTTCAACCCATAGGACTACCTAAACACGTTTTTAGACCAAATATTGCCGATTTAAACTAATACGAACAATTTCATGAAAATTAACACAGACATAGTGCTATGAAACCTAAACACATTCTAGGGAGTTTCTCAGCTAAAAAAAGTTAAATTAGGGTTTAGTTTCACTTTAATACAACTAATGGTTAAAGCGAATTCAACTCTTATTTGATGGTTTTTATATTTAGTAATCAAAAACAAGTAAAAAAAATTAAATTCAGTTCATTTCTATAGCGCCAAGGCACAACAGAAGTTGTCTCAGGACACTGAACAGAAACATTCATACATAAAAATAATAATTTAACATGATTTATCGGAGCAGCACACTGCGTTGAGATTAACTCCATCACAGAACTCTCATCAGCAGCATAACAAACCAACCCTAATTATAGGATTTATCAAAAAGTAAAGTATTAAGCCCAGTCTTAAAATGTACAACAAAATGTACAACTTGAATGACCAAATGCAATTTCATTAGGAACATGTTTAAAAATGAACTCAACGTTGGTATAAATCACAGACAGATTCAGGAAGTCCTTTGTCCCTCAGTCATCAGACACTTCAACTCCTCCCGTACAGTAAAAATACAGCCGTGAAATCTGCAGCACCACGGACACATATGTATATGTATGCATGTACATAATCTCGTTTTCATCTCATGTACCACATACGGTGCAAATGACAATAAAGACTCTCTGACTCTGACTCTTTATCGGTATACATGAACATGTATGCTTAGACGTGCATGTATGTATACATACACATAGGTTAATCATGAATGTAGTATTTGTGTATTCTGCTTCTTATTTGTGATCATTTCATGTTTTTTTCCCCTGTATAATTAGAACATTCTACTGGATGCCTTGAATTCCCCTCTGGGATTAATAAAGTACAGTGATTCCCCTACCATTATACAAGGCATGTATACAGGCACCCCGTCCCGTCAACAGAACCGAACTGCACGCACCCTCACCCCACCCGTTGGCACTGATGTAGCGCTAAGCTAAGAAAGTCATCATGAGGTAACAAGATGTGACAAACACAAACTAACGCTATGTTGTTCTACTTGTTTAAGTAAATAAGAGTCTGCTTCTTTTCTCTACAAACAACAGAAAAGACATTTCTCTGTGATTTACCTGAGAAACGGTAATTCCACACGATTTGGCGAGTTCTTCTTTGGCTTCTTCACTGGGGTACGGGTTGGACAGGTGGGAGTAGAAATATTCATTAAGGACCTCTGTGGCCTGTTTGCTGAAGTTGCGCCTCTTACGCCTAATAAAAAACAAACAAACAAAACAGGAGAGCATTAAAAAAAAGACAAATACTTTATTTGCTCCTATTTTTGGCCGTTCCTCTACTTCAAGATATTAAAGTCAAAGTCAACTTTATTGTCAGAACTGCAATATGTACAGGACATACACAGGATTGAAATTGCGTTTCTCTCAGTCCCTCGGTGCAACAGTAACCATCTAAACACTAAACACTAAAACATTTAATAAACATAAGCATAAAATAGTAAAAGTGTAACACTGTCCTGAGTTTTTTCATAGTAGTATAAAAGTATGAAAATTTACACCAACACTGAAACACCAAACACCCCTAAAACACCAAACACCCAATGAACATAAGCATAAAATGAAATAATAAAAGTGTAATACTGTCCTGAGTTTTTTCATAGTAGTATAAAAAGTATATCTATAAAATAAACTGAAGGTTCTAGCATTGACATTTGCAAAGAGTGGCACAGCAGCATATGAGTTAATGTACACAGTATATGTATGAGGTAGTTGATGTTGGTATAGAGGCAAAGTGGCATATGCAGTAAGGTAGGGCTGGGCGATATGGACAAAAATTCATATCTCGATATTGTTATGATATATCGCGATATACGATATATATCTCGATATAATTTTCTTTCCATAAAAGAATAACAAAAAATATATTTCTGAGTCAAAGCTTTGTCCCAGTTGTCACACAGCAACATTTATTAACAAACAGCTGTAACTCTACAAAATAAATGTCTAAAAAATGAACTATTTACATACATTACTTTATTTTTTTAGACATTTATTTACACCTATTAAATAATAATCCTCTTCAGCTGAGGGCAGCTGTGGCTGAGAGGCTAGAGCAGTCTGGGAGTTCAATTCCACCAGCTGTCACATGCTGAAGTGTTCCTGGGCAGTGGGCAACACTGAACCCCTCATTGCCTCTGATGTGTTTCCCATCAGTTTATGAATGTGATAAAGTACTGATTATTCTTTGTACAGATCTAGTAGAGTGCTGTATGAATGGGTAAATGAGGACACAGATTGTGTTTTGAAGAGCTTTGAGTGTCTTGATAAGATAGAAAGGTGCTTTCACTTTAGTCAGTGTGTGCCTTTGTGGTACAATATATTTGATATATTGTATCCGGTTTTATTGTGAAAGGGTCAGGGGGTTGTTTCCGGGTTCACGAAGAATAAAGACGTTCTCTACAAAGTGTCGCATTGAATCCTTGTGTAAAAACACGACAGCCTCCACTCAGAAACGTGAACAGAGAAGCGGAGACATTATTAAATCAGCAGTTTATCATAGCGCCAAAGACACGGTCAGTCTCAGCTGTGGAAGAAGACGGCTAAAGCGTTAGCCATCTTGTTAGCCGCTAAGGACCGTTTCTTTAGCGATATATGATAAACTGCTGATTTATTAATGTCTCCACCTCTCTCTGCTCCTTCATAAAGCTCTGTGGGTGCGCGCACAGCTAAAAGAGCTCGGACCCGTGGTTTGTTTTAAGGAAGCAGCAGCTGCAAAAACACTCAGTTCTGCCGTTTCACGGTGCACTCCGCTGTTTAAATGGTGAAAATGATTCGTAGTTCCGACCTTTTCGTCTGGACTATTTTCAGCATTGTCTACAAAAACAAAAATTTTCTGCCCTCATCTGACAACTAGTTCAGAAATAACTTTATCTTCTCCTCAGCAGCGGCTGAGCGACTCCTCATATCTGCCGTGTTTGTTGTGCATAAAGTCTCCGCCCACCTCCTGCAGCAGGAAGGAGGAGGAGGCGCTGAGGGGCCGGGTGAGAAGGAGGGGGGCGAGTGGGAGAAAGGCAGCAGTGCAGGATTTTTAAGTCCATCTCGATATAAACGATATTGTCTCGTCTTGTATCTCTTTAGAAAAAATCTCGATATTTTAAAAATATCGATATATCGCCCAGCCCTACAGTAAGGCACATTGGGCATCCTTAGATAAGGCTAGTCAGAGAATACTGTATATGTATCAGCAGTAGTGTAGATATAAAAGTAGTGTACAGTAAATGTAAACAGTAGTAATAAATGTAAAGCAGTAGTAATAAATGTAAAAATGTAAAATATTAACATATTTTTTTCCAATAATTCTCAGTTGGGTCATCTGGACAGTTTATTTTTTAATAGAAACATTTCGACTCTATCTGGAGGGCTTCATCATATTTTTTTAATTTATTTAGAGAATTTAACGTTAACTGTTATGAGCATTGATTTTGTGCAACAACTGTCAGACATAATTTAAAATACCTCCAAACATCACTATACTGTGTATATATATATATATATA